>JAUZTA010050110.1:0-11689 GCA_034780835.1 Ctenochaetus striatus | reverse complement strand
ATTGCATTATTGACTTATGCATCAGTGAAAGGATGTATGACCTACAATTTAATGCAGGAGCACATTTGTTGTGTCTATGGGATCGTTGTTCATGGAAGAAGAGTTTCTTGTAGATTCTTATCAACACCTCAAAATGTTTGAGTCAAAATTGTTTTTCCTACACATGGCCAAACACAATGTCACCTGTTGAATACTTTGTGTGTATTTTGTATGAGACTGTATATCTAATTATAGTATCTTTTACTTAATCGTCAATATCTTTCACACTGAAATTCATTTTTATGTCAGTAAACTACTTTTATGTCAATAATTAATGAAAAAACATTACTGTGAAATCAGTAAATCTACTACTGAACCCCTCTGGTGTATGTTTCATTGTGTATGCAAAATGTGAATAATCAGGGTGTGTACTTTCTTGGTTCTGTTTCTTCCCGGACTTTCTGGTCGTCATTTTACTGACACTGTATCACTTCTTCTTTCAAATGAAATGTCAGCAAACATGTCAAGGCTACACTTCAGGGTTCTGCCAAAAGTCAGGTGATCTTTTCGAATGGCAAAAGGGGCAAGTATGTAACTATTTTTGAAATTTAAAACATTGTGACAAAGAGGAGAAAAGCAGCTGCGCCGCATGAACAGTTCTTGTAAAGGAAGTTTTCACATTTATTCCCTTTGATGACTGAGACTAAAAATAGGGAGAAAGTCCTTAATGTCTCCCACCACAACACAATTTATTTTAGCCACTGCTGTGTAATGCCTGGAGGAGTATTTGCAAATGCAATGATGCATATTTCTTCTGTAGAACTGCTGAGAAGATACCAAGCAATTCATTTATGTGGAGAGTTTTGCATGAATCACTTCCGGCCAGTTGCCAGGAATAAAAATATTGGTTTTGTACTGTGGTTTGCAGAAACTTACCTCACAGACGTTCATCCTACTGATTGGGTTAATCACCTAAACCCAGTGAATTTGTCATAGCCTTTTTTGCGTTGGTCTAAATAAAGATCTTATGAGTCAAAGTGATTATTTATGTTAATTTTCTTGAAATTTAACCCAAGTCAACCAAGATAGAGGATATCACAGCAAGATTATTGAAATTTCTTTGGGTATGAGCAGAAGTTGAACAGCTAAAAATGTAGAATACTGAGGCCCCAGCCAGACCAATTCAGGCGTTAATGCAGATACGCAAGTTCTCCCATTCATCTTATTGTGGACTGTCTGAAAGTGTCTGACAGTCGGACAGAGGGGACAAACTGTAGCAGAGAGTTGAAACAAGACTCAACCCAATATCACACAACGTTGGCCAAGTAGCTAGTCGAACTGATCTGCTGAGGAGAGCTAAACAAAGACTTCATTTCGATTTGCAAAATAGACTCACACTTTCAATCCACTGCATACAGTTCTGGTACTTGCTGCAACTCCTGATTTGATCCATAACAGCCTTAAGAGGTCCAGCAATGCCAGTAGCTCTTGTGAAGCTGCACAGCAATGCTCAGAACCAAATGCTAACATCAGCATCTGAGCATTCTCATAGCAGTAATGCTAGCCTGTTGATGTTTAGCAAATGATCTTGGCAATGTTTACAACCTTTCAGCATGTGTTAGCATGCTAAAGCTTGCTCATTTGTTCATAAACACACAGCTGAGGCTGATAAATGAGGTTCAAAGTTCTTGCAATGTAATAAGTTTCTGGTAAAAAAACAAACAAAAAAACCCATTAGCATTTCATTTTGGTTTATCAACAAAGTTAAAAGGATTTATCCTCGGTGAAACGTGAATACCATGGATGCAAAATTGCCCCCCTTAGTTCTGAAAAGGTAATTGCTGGAATATAACTCTGCACTGCCAACCACTATCAAAATGATTGAACAACTAAAGAACTGGAGACACTGGGAAGGCGGGATCAAATTGTAATATGTGCTGAGACTACATTGAGATTTCGGTGAAATGGCATTTGACAGAAAAAAATCCTCCTTTGGTCATAAAAATGGTGCTAACTGCAAGAGAAGTAGCTTGTGTGGTCGTAACATAGCATGAGAGTGTGAGAGGAGCAACAAACAACATCTAGCTTTAAGTACCCACTATGGTTTGGCTCTCACACTGTGGGTTTCACATGTTTAAACTGTGCACAGGCCATCACCTTTAAGTTCAAAGGAAATCTAGTCAGGTTGCAGGCAGTGCATGGACCACTTCTGCAGAAACACCAGGCAGTTAAGAGAAGTCGATTGCATGCCCGGTCGTCTCTCTGTTTTTTTTAAAAAACAGTCTTCCACTGTGGGCTGCTGAGGCGCTGATCTGCAGTAGTGACAGGGGTCATGGCTCTTGCAGACTAGCCCCCTCAAGATAACACTGTGTTTTTTTGCCCACTTGCACTATCAACAACAGTATTTAGATTAAATGGATGTGAAAACTTAAAATCAGAACGTGAGGTCAGTCGTTACTTCTTCTTTTTTTTTATCAGTTTGATTCACTTTTAAGCAGAAAAACTAATGCTATCTCAAGTTGTGTTAGAGAATTCTCAAGTAAGCCTCGATTTGCATGAATTAAAGTAACTTCTGGAGTCTAATTAGCATAAAGTCTTTCATATCATAGACTAGGTTTAACCCCCCAGCTATCAAAACTAAAAATTACAACTATTTTGTAATTAGCCATAGAGATAGTCCTTATCTTGATTCTGAGCACTTCACTTCTTCTTTAGCGATGATGCAAACTCAGAGAGCTACACCACAGAGTAAGCAGCAGAAAATAAAAGTGCTGGTTCTTTATTCAACGTGAGGAGGAAAGTGGCATTTAAAATAATGCAGGTAGAGCAAACAAGTTTTTCTTCTGTGAGAAAGGAAATATATATATCAGATTTGTGTAAATGTGCTCAAATTGGACAACTCTTCTCCTTCCATGTGATTCAAAAATTTATTTTTTAATTAACATTCACCAAAAAATCATAATCTGACCAATCGCCTAAACCAGAGTTGGTCCTTAGTATTTAATTTTTGACTATTTAACAAACTGGAGGGATGTCTTCTCTCTATTAGTCAAAGCTTTTTTGTTGCCTAAACTTATCACTGGACTCGATCCTGGATCGGTGTGTCAGATATGTGAATTTTGTGCTCCGACATACCTGGTTCATAAAAACGATGTTTGATTCACTGAAAGAATCAAGTGCAGGCATGAAAAACTACAGTGTGGAGTGTCACAAAAAAACCGTGACCATTTACAAGAATCCTTTACATTGAGTTTTGTGACTATTTTTGTTGTGATACTAAGTCGGTCTATCTGTGGTTAGCTACTTAAGTGGCTCAGCACTTGTCACTTCTGTCCTGAACCCAAACGTCTCCTCGAAAGGAGGAGCTAGTCCAGAATGCTCCTGCCCTTTTGGTATTTAATGTCCTAATGTTTTTCCACAACTTTATTTATTTATTCCTCATCATCTAATGAAGACTGAAAAACCCATTTTTTTAACTCTATACCCCAACAATCCTTCAAGTAACTGTGCTGTTTCACTGATCCTGGTCTGGGCTCCATGTTAGACCTCTTAGTGACACTTACAACCCAAGCTTTTGTCAGTATAATGCTCTGCCCTGTTTACTTTTGATGACATTTGGCTGGTGGGAAACATTAATCAGCTAAGCATCTCCTCACCTCGGAATATCTGATGACAGGATGTGGCTTCTTCTCGCTCATTGGTTGTGGACAGTCAACCTGATGTACATTCACACAGCTAGCTCAGACAGTGTTTCTTGTTAAAGGAGACACATTATGTGTTAGCTTGAGTCAGTTGAGCTGATGTAACAAAGGCTCAGAACAACCAGAGTTTATATCAAAATTTTTCCTAGTTATGCTGCTTCCTGTGAACCTATTTTTTTTATTTTGCAGTATATCAGAACAGGCCAGGTTGGGGTTTTTTTTTTCTTTTTAGCTTTGAGAACTGACAGGAACCTTCACCCACTCCACCCTCCCTCTTTTTTTTGGTGCTGACTTCTCACAGCACAGTTTGACAGACCAGCATAGGAAACAGAAGTCGTTCCTCTTTCCACAGACATGGTTGGATGTCGCCTTCGCTACCTGATCTGCTTCTTTGCATGCAGCTCTGTGTTGCTTCTTGGGGCCAGCCTCAATGGTACGTACACCACCGCTCAGAACTTTGTGTATTTTTCTGTTAAAAGTTCTGTTTTGCCTGAAGAAGAACTTTGTCATGTGCTTTTAACGGACTCAGAATTTGCTGAATGTGCATGTTAATACGGGAAATGACGTGTATTCCTTGGAAGATTGCTGCAGTCTGTCAGTCTTGTGTGTTTGCAAATGCAAGATGGCATCTAAAAAAAGCACTCAGTGAAAAATGTGGCTGTGGCTGCACAGTTGTGTTTACTGATATACTGATATGAGAACTGAAACACTCACATTGAAGAAATGAATTAAATGCACCAACTTATAAAAGTCCAGAGAGTGTTATTTGTTCTCATCTGCTGAAAACAAGGTTGCATCATCTTTGTTGTGCTAAAAAATTGACTTGAAAGTCCTTTTGATTGCATAAATAGGCTAAATTCATATCCTTTGGTTTGTATTTGTGGGTTGATATTTTGCATGTTTGGTGAAATGAGTGTGTCAGCAAAATTTGCATGATTACAAACGTTTGGCCCTCAGGGATCGGCCACCCTTTCAGTTTCTGCTGCTTCCTCTTAGTTTCTAAACAGATGACCGGATACACTGTCAGACTTTCTGGTATCTTAGCAGCAATATTTTCTGATAAATCACAGTTGGTGATACTGAATGTGTGCAGTAATTGCTCAGACAGAGACAAGTTCAACATTGTGTCCATATTAATTTGTTACCACCACATACAATGCACTTGGCCAACAAACACTGATTATTAAAGTCACACACACACACACACACAACACGAACAGAAACAGGTGAACTTTCATGAGCGTCTTTCACCATCAACCACAGCTTGGTTAGCCAAGCTGATGACAAGCTCTTAATTCTGCATTTAAACTTCATCACTTCCTTTCTAATGGAGGTCAGAGTCTATTTTTCATTTGGAAATGAGTCAACGGAAACTTTATCAGCTTCAAAAACAACAACAGATTAAAAGGGTTTATTTCTGGTTCTCTATGTTCATTTGGCCCACCAAACACTACAAAACTAGCAACAACAATTTAGTTTCTTACTTTTATTTTTTTTTTAAGTTTAAAAAAATACAATTTAAACATGGCTTGTATTTTTTTTTCTGATCCTCCCGTCTAAGAGATGATTCAGATAACTAAAATAATTTGTATGGTTGTCAGGAAAACTATCTGCCATGGTAAAATAGAACCATACAATGTGCGTATTTACACCTGAAATTTAAATGTGTCTTGGTTGATGTTTTTCACAAGTGGAGAGCTCAAAGTGTCACTCTTGGAGATAAAATGTGTCCCCACATGCTTCTTAAAGACCAACTGTCATAACTTCCCAGCTGTATATAAAAATAAACACGTACCTCTTTCTCACTTGTAAAAACCAAATGCATTATTTTTATCCAGCCGACTGACTGTGGTCGCCACCATTTTTTCAACACACAAAGACAATTACTGAATAACATTCACCGAATTGACAAGACAGCCCAAGAATTTAAGGACTTGCCATTGACGGTGTTTCATTAAGTTTTGTAAGTTTCACCTCACTCAAGAAATCTTAATTTTGTCAGTTTTTAAAGGTAAATCTCAGGATATCACATTCACCAATTCAATGAAAATTGTTGACATTGCGTATCAACAAACATCTGCTGCTTATCTCAGCAGGTAAAAGAGCCCAAACGTGGAACTGCATTACAGTCAATGAAACAGAGATGTGACAGTGTGTTTCATGTGTGCAGTCTGCTTATGCAGAGGATTTTAGATGATGCATAAGATGTCCACTTGTGATTGAATCAACATGGACACGTGTCTCCTCCAGTTCTAAGGAACCAAAATGCTGGTGACCTTTTCAAAAAGATAACACTCCCTCTCTTGTTTGCTCATGTGTTTTAGATGTGGAGGCTTCCAGCTGCCAAAAAGTCTTTCATCAAAAGGTTGGAGACACTGTGGAGTTGTCGTCATGTTTACCAGCTGACGGGGTCACTGCTGCACAGTGGTACTATGGAAACTTAATTATAGCAGACAAAGATGGGACTTCTGTTAATGACCATCAGTTTAAGGACAGATTTTACCTGAACCCAACAAACTTCAGTTTAACTCTGAGAAAACTCACTCTGCAAGATTCTGGTGATTTTAGTTTTGTGTCAGCAGACAGTCGTGTCCAAAGGAAAACAGTCATCATCAATCTGCAAGTTCATGGTGAGATGCATCTGTTTTTATTAACACAGTAGTCTAATACCTGATAACAAACTATCATTATTTACCTAGTTTATTGATTGATTGATTGATTGATTGATTGATTGACTGATACAGAAAAGACAGCAGAGGTTCACAGTTAGAGAGTACATGTGTCTTCTGTTCTCTTTGGTCCACCATAGACTCATAATTTTAAATGTTAGTGATGTCTGATTACAATGAGATCTTTGATAGCATCACTGCAAATAATTTAATTCACAATTTTCAGCCCCAAAAATAAAATAAAATCATCATGTTTCATATCTTGTGTCCAAATTATGAATGAGAAAAGTTTTATCATTGCACACAGCTGTTTACCTTCATCGTGTATAAATTCAACCATAAGACCTGTCACACATATCAACACAATATGTCACACAGTTTTCTCTTGCTTTCTTCTAACTGTCTCATTAGAGACCATAACTCAGAAGCCGGTTCTGACCTCCAATTCCACCTGGTACAACTCGAATGAATCCTGTGTCGTGCTGCTTGAGTGCAGCACAGCTATTCCCAATATCTCCTACAACTGGACTGTGGGGAACAAAACTAAAAATGGCTCCAGGCTGCAGTACTCCATCAGGCCACAGGATGGAAAGACTGAATTTACCTGCATGATATACAATTTTGTCAGCAAGATGTCGGCATCCATGATGGTGGAGTGCAGCAACGAGACAAAAACAACAAGTAGGTGCAGAGAATCGGGGATTGATTAAATTATAGTGTTGAATCCTTTGATGAATCACGGCTGGTGATGATGCAGAAGAAAAAAAGGGGTCACAGGAGGTTCAGCACATCAATCTGACATTCAAACGCTCTCACTTAACTATCTGGTATAATTTTGTCAGATTAAGTTACAGGCGTGAAACAGAAAACTCAGAACAATGAAGCAAAAATGAGCCTCTGAGGTTCTGGAAAGGTGGTTGTGGGAAAGAAAGAAGCCAGTCGCGATTGTATCAAAATGACAGACAAACAAAAGAACTAAATTGATGGGATATAAGAGGAAGACAAAGCACATTAAAATGTGGATTGAAGACTGAATAAAAGAGGAATTTCCCTCGTGTGGTTTTTAAAGAAATAAAAAAAAAACAGAAACAACAGGCATTCAGCTCAAACACACATTTAAACAGAAACTCAGAGAGTCAAACGGAAGTGTCGACTCTCTCCAGACACGCAAACAACTGAGCAGGGAAACGCTCATATAGAGGCTGATGACCTTCAGCTGAGGCAGAACATCACAGGTGGACTTAATAATTCCTGATTAGCAAGTCTGAGCAAAGTCTGTAATCTGGATCCTCTGACAATAATCTCATATGTTTCTGCATGAGTTTTATTTATATGTTACAGACCAGACTGATTATGAGGAAGACGATTTTTAAAAATATTTTCACAAGATAAACTTCCTCTATGTCCCCAAAATGCAGCACACTGATTGAAACATAAAGATAGCTACGATTAAAAAAGTACCACAGTAAGAAAGTACCAGCAGTATTAATGAAGTTTCTTCTTCCATTTGTTTGTTTGAAGCAACAGCTCAGTTTTAAATTTATTCAATGCATTTACTTGATATTTCTGTTAAAATTATGATTAGTTGTTACATAAAACTGATAAATTTCCAGTGTAGTTCAGACTTGTCATCAATACAAGTAAGAACATCTTCTCTTTCTTAAAATGAAAGATAATTTAATTGTGTTTGACTCAATTAAAGGTAAATGCAGGTGCAACTACTGAGGCCTCTGAATCTTTTGCACTATAAATAAATAAAACGACAACAAATGAGAAGTCTTTAGCTCAAAATCTTACAGAATAGCTTAAACTAAACATGCTATTTCCTGTACGTGAGTCATTTCAAATCAGAAACCAACTATCTAATCTAGGAGTTAGAAATATACCGGATGAGCAGAATATTGATCATAGTGATGTTGATGAGTATCATGATTGACTTTGCTCTTGCTGCGTTGGTATTCCTGTTTTATTCATGCTACTTGACTTTGTGCAAATGTGATCATATTTGCTGTTCATCAATAATAATAAAAACAGTTGTGACATTTGAACCTGAAGACCTAGGTCACAACCACGTCATCCTGCTGCTGGCTGCTGCAGGAGGAGGTGTCCTGCTAATTATCATCCTCCTTGCAATAGTGGTGAGAGTTTGTTGCTGCAGACGAACTCAGACAGGTGAGAAACTCTTTGTTGAATGCAATGTGGTTCGTGACGTCTATTCTTGTATATGATTGACCTATCACTAATTTTTACTTCATCACATTTCTTTGTTAAAATCTCCCATCAGGCGGCAATTTAAACGATCACACTGTGTACGCTGACATCACTGAAGTCGCACAAGAGTCTGTAAGTATGCTTTGTGCAGTTTAAACATGAATTCAATGGATGTTTAAGAGGATGAAATGTAAGTTTCACACACTTTGCTGCCTCTTGTTTTTCCTCTGTCTCTGCTTTGCGTGCACATTCAAACTCCCAGCAGACTTCATCTCCCATGAAGCCAAGCTCAGTTTATGAAAGCGTTGAAGAAACAGTCCAAAGAGTCACACCTGGGGTAAGAGCCAAACTTTTATCCTTACGGTTCTGGCAGGCGGGATGTGGTGCTATATAACATCAAAATACACTTTCATGATTTTTATTCAGGGCTAAAACATCACAAACATTTATATTTGAAGAGATCTGGTTGAATACAAACAGCTATCTTTGGATAAAAGTAGCTCTTATACTAATGACATGACGACTAACAAAAGTCAGTGGAGTTTCACACAAAAAAGGCTTAAAACTAACTTGTGCAACTTGTTTATACACCAGTATACCAATTGCACAAGTAGAGGAGAGTCATCAAGTCACAATCTTAGAGTAAAATGAGTTAAATGGCGAAATACTCCTCAAGTTTCTTAACCTCTGCTAACATTAGCAGCCGTTGGGCTACTGGTTGTGCAGGACCACTGAAGGTTGTATTGCTGCTGATTTGTTTTTTAGTGAAAAGAGAAATAATGTTTTAGTTCTTCTTTCATAATTTTTTGTACATGCATTTTTTCAAACACATTTTTTTATTGTTAACTTAAAGATTTGGTAGATAATCTGACATGTCTGCCTACAAACCAGTTCATCTAATATTGATGAATGGGTGCAGAACGATGCTGTTTGTGTAATTTCTTTGTCGTATTGCACAAAGTGTTTTTAAAAAAACCTTAAAACCTTAATCATTCTTATTAGAATGAGTTCTTGGACACTGATGAGTTTTTTCCCTTCTCTTTTTGTCACTCATTTAGCCCCAGACTGTGTACGACAAGATCCAGCTCAGTCGTGTGAGGAAGCAGTCGGTGTCGCCCTACCAGGAAATTTCCTAAAGGGTTCAAAATGTGACGTGTAGCTTCAGATGTCTGACATTGTTCAGAGCAAAGTTCGGAAAAGGTGCTGCCCCAAAACATGTGCTAATAAGGCTAATGATGGTAGAAAGGTGCATCTTTTGGTGCATGCGTTTACAAATATTCTATATTTGGCCTTGAGGGGCTGTTACACCTTCCTTTTAGTATATTAAATAAACAAACACTGCCTTTTATATTTGAGGGCCCAAAGGTTAGGGCTCTATATGTTCTACAGTTCTAATAATGCTGTAAATTCTGTAAATACAGAGATTTTATTTTTTAAATGTTTCTTATGTTCTCCATGTTCTCCACCTCATGTAAATCTTTCAGGGATGTCACCTCTGGAAGCAACCTTGACAGTGTGCTATAATATTAAATTACTTCTACAATCATTACTGCAACTGTGTTTTTTAACTATGTCTTTTCATATGTAAGTTCATATTCAATTTATAGAGCTTCTGAGCTCCACTGAACTGATTTTTTAGCAAAATGCACCACACTAGCAGGTTCAAAAGGTGCTATTTGAGGGGTGATTGATAAGTTTGTGGCCTAAAGTGGAAGGAGATCAGTTTTACAGCTCCTTTTTGCATAAGCACCCAATTCAACTCTTGGAGTGATTATGAACAAAGTTTTTAACATTTCTGTCGACTCTGTTAACTCTCTCAACACTTGCCCTTTTTACTTGATCAAACATCCTGAGACATCTAAGACGTTTTCTAAATGTCTACTTCAAATGTTTACTGTACCTCTTCGTTAGCCATTGCTAATTGCACTCGGGTAAATACAACTTCAACAAAGTACAGACTGTTCGGCATTGACTTTACAAAGACTGCTGGGTGTTGATAACATCTAATTATCTCGGAATCTGCAAGAAAAATTACGCTATTAATAAAGGGCGGGATCAGTTTTAAAACCTCAACTTCCTCATAAGACAAAATCAAAAAGATCAAATGATGTCAATCAAACTTCCTTGAAGCTCTGCTGCTGAAGGCTGCACAAATTTTGAGACTACAAAGCTTAGTTTTAAATGCATGTCTTCCTGAGTTTGACAGCTGTTATAACCATGAATATAATAAATGGTTGTGATTATGAAGTGCATGATGTTTGGTCACAGAGGAAATGTTTAACATTTGCTTGCATTTATGCCAGTCACTGATTTGGTGCTTTGCTTTAAAAAAAAACAAGAACAACAAGGATTTCAAAAAATATACTCTATTAATGCACCTTTAAACTGACATTATATGGTCCATATGTTTCATCACATTGCACTGGTTAAGTGAAAATGATACATCTTAGAACATTTATACACTTTAAGAACACATTTTTGATGGTTAAATTGTAAAGGTCCATTTTAATGGGGTTTAGCGGCACCTGGAGGTGAAATTTCAGGCTGCAACCAACTGAGCGACATGTTGTCTCAAAAAGGAGAAAAAAAGGTAGGAAAGTGGACTCCTGCATTGCCATTTTTAGATGATTAAACAAAACATATAAACATATTTATGAATATTACACTGTATTTGATATGTTTTGCCAAAAGTTTGGTGAAAAAGTAAAAAAAAAATCACATGTAACATGAATTTGAATGACAAAAAAGAAAAAAAAAGAAAAAGAAAAAAGAAAATGAATAAAAAGAAAGCACCAAGGAAGACATGACAGTGAAGACCAGATAAATAAAATTATATCATACAGTCTATAAACACCTCAAAATTATATACATGATTTGATCTCAATGTTATGTACATTTGTACAATAAAAACAGCTGCTTTATTTTCATGGTTCATTTCCTCGTCTTGAAGCTCTTTCAATTGTATAATAAAGTATATATGAAGGATTTGTAGAGGCTTTCCTTGCATTGTGTCCAAACTCTGCAAATACATTCATTTCTGTCAGTCATGGGTTTGTTTTTCTTAAATCCCAACACCAAGCAAATTCTGCAGGCATCTTCAGATGTGAAGGTTTGTTATTATGCTAATCG
>JAUZTA010050075.1:0-11697 GCA_034780835.1 Ctenochaetus striatus | reverse complement strand
TTTTGATTGTGGAGAAGAGTGTGAGCAGGTTGCGGTCCAGGCTGTTTCACGTTTGCGCCTCCGTTTAGACCAGGTTTAGGCTGGTCTAAACTCCTGGCGCGTCTGACCTCATTGCGCTGGGTGTAAGATATGAAACGCGCCAGGACACGCCTCAATTCCGCCTTCATTCTCAGACCTCCACCCCTCGGCGCACAGACCCGGCACGAGTGGATTTCCTATCTTACACTTGTGACAAAAATGAGGTTTGTGCTGGGTGTAAGATAGCGATGACACTTGCGCCACTGGCGCGCCGCCTTTGCGCCGGGTGTAAGATAGGGCCCACTGAGTGAAACCCCACACAACTCCACAGTCCACGTGCACAACACAAACGTATTCCCCATTGTTATTTGATTTAAGAAAAAAAAGATGGACTTTAATAATTATTGTTACATTTTTAAAAAATACAGGCTAAAAACCACTAGACATACACATTTTAAAATCAAATACTAAAAACTCAGTACAGAAAATATGAATATTTGTTTATTGTAACATTTATTGTGTCAATTAGCATTGTGGGAGCTATTTGTGTGTTAATCTTTAGTTTTTTGTTGGCTAATTCTAAATAATATTTTTGTTCGATTATTTTAGATCTTTGTTTTATTAAGTTTAGAGTTCTTTAGTATTTTCTTTAGTTGTTTGTTTAGTTTAATTATTTCCCAGATTAGTGTTTAGTTTGTCTAGTTATTATTTTGTCCATTTGTTTTGTTCTGGAATTTGGCTATGGGCACCAGAGGGTATATAGGTAGAAGGGTAGGTGTAGGACCAGAATGCACCTGGGTGGGCCTATGGTTTTTTACCAGAGCAGGAGAGGCAGGATTCATTTGTTCTTTGTTGGCTTGCTTCTGGAATAAAAAATAAACTATGAAAACCCATAAACTTTTGAATGGACATTGAATTTCTTCTGCTTGCCCAAGTTACAAGCCCATGGTGCAAAGTGGCTCTTTGATTTACATTTTTTGAAGTTTAGTTAAAAGTTATATATTTTGACAAATGGCCCCTCAGGTTTTCATGTCATTTAATGAACACAACAACCGTATGCATTGAAACTGGGCTACATATTTTAACGGACACCGTTAACGTTTGCATATTGCTTATGGGTGTAATGTAACACAAAATCCAAAAGAAATAACCTTTATAATTGACAAATTGACAATTGCAAGTTAGCATTTCCCAAATAACTCTGAACTGAGGAATGCCATAATGAAGATGATAAGTAATTAGAAAGAGACTTCGATGCTGCATTAATAAACATCATTTGTGAATTTATTGATCATTCTCTTGATGTTAATATTGCCTCTTACACTGCTGTGATCGGAACCAGACTGTGTTCCTCTGCTGTTTCTTCCTGTTTTTTTTTTCTGTTCCAGTAGATTTTATTATGCACAATAATTATTAGTATTAGTTTTGGGTATATGTTGCATATAGCCTGATGCAAAAAAAAAAACAAAAAACAAAAAAAACCTTAGCACAGGAACATTTAAACATCTGGTATTATTACTAATTGGGCCTTTGTTAATTGCAGGACTGCTATGTCAATAACTTCAAACAGAGACTAGATTCAAATTTAGACCTGCTGCCCTAAGTTGACCAACTGGTAACCACAGGAGTCATACTGATGCTGATGCTCCCAGGAGGTCTTTCTCTCCAAAGTATACACAGTACACTCAACACAACCTTGTCTAATAAACAACCTGCTTTCTAAATGTTTCACATTTATACTGCCTCTCAGTTGGCATAGTCCATGCTCTCCAGGGGGCTCTCCTGGTTATAACAACTGATCAACCCAATGATGCCAAGCACAGGACAATGTAAACTTGCAACTAGTTTTAGTCTTTCACATCGGGTGTATTTTAACACCTTCCTTACCAAAACACAAGATTGAAAAATCAGATTTAGCATTTTATTATCTCTTCGATTTTATTTTAGAATTTTTCTTAACACACTAATTACCAAATGAAACTGTCTAGTGGCTAAACAAGTAAAACATTCCATTAGTAATGCACTGGCTAATACTGGGGTCTCACACTGAGAAGGTTATCGGTTCAATCCCAACCTTCCTCCTGCTGTCCAGAGACATGTATGTTAGTTTAATTGGTGCCCCGAAGGTGTGATCCAACAAATGGATCCAGATACTACCACTGAGGTGCACCAAAGTCAGGAAATTTTGGTTCTGAATATAGTGTCTTTTTTCCCCTTCCTCTTTGATATGCTTTGGTTTGGTAAACATGATCATTCTGTGTGTAGTTTACTGACAGCATATAAACAGTTACCATCTCCTGCCATTTGGTGCCACCCAAAGCCAAGGTTCCCATGTGCAGCTTTCTGGGGATAATTCCAAACTAGACAAATATACATTGCAAACAATGGCATCTTTGTTTTTCAATGCTGCATCACTTTTGACAATCTGGAGCACAGAGCTCACTAGTGATTGTCAACAACCATTTGCGTATCAGCTGACACATTACAGACAGGAAGAAAATAGTACGATTATCACAAAGCAAGTGATAAAGACATGCAGCACTATTATACCTCTGTCTATTTGCAACATTTTGAGGCTACTGTCATTCTACATGCAACTTCAGAAAAATAACTTTTGGAACACCTCTCTCCTCAATAAAATTAAACGTAATCTCTCAAGTGGTCCACAATTTAATATCAACTCACCAATTGATGTTCCAGGTTAAATCCTCTGACAGTAGCTATGGGTTCATTGATTTATTCCTGCACTCTGTGTGTCCTCAAAAAGCAAATGACGACTGATTTAATGCACATTTTTAAGAACCAATAGTTGCAAAGTCTTCGGTAAATAATAGTGCAGTGATAGATTTAACTGTTTAACTTGCAAAACTAATCGATATAAATGGAAATACAATGGCTTATTTAAACATTCTTTATATTTTCACATAAATACAGCCAAGTAGTGTTTAACAAATGAAATAGGATTTGCTTTATTAAAGGTTTTAGTTTTGTTTTGTGGGACACCACTATAAACCTTTAACTCTGTCTCTATCACATCATAGTGCACCATGCTGCCACAAGATGAGTTACCAAGATGGCAGACTACTGCAAGTTAATAATGTCAGTACACCCAAACTGACACTGTCGAGTCACATGTGATGATAAATGATGCTCCACCAAATACAATTTCAACGTGGACTGATTAGATAGATAACTTTAAAGTTTTACTGTCAAAACTATGGAAGAGTATAAGGGTCATAGATAAGAAAACAAAACAGGGGGGAGTTTTTTTTTTTAAATATAGCAATTTGCCAAAAAAGTTACATTTTGAGAACAGAGTCAAAATGAGGAAGATTTATTTTTATCATCCACTTTGAAAAAGAAGTTTGAAACTGCGTCTGTTCTAGGGGAAACATTACACGAGTCTGGAAGAGGTGGCCCTCTTTTTCAGGCTGATCTAGAGGGTAATGGACAAATGCAAGGACATCAGTGGTTACACCTGTGTAAAATTCAGAGGGAAATATTGTGTCCCAAGACAACATAAGACAATTGATCAACTTTTTTTCGTGCAAGTGCATAATAAAAATAAATCCTCCTCATTTCAACTTTATTCAAGGAATTTTTAGTTTTTCTCAAAGTGCATAGTAAAAAAAAAAATCTTCCTCTTTTTGACATAATTCTCAAAATGTTGACTCTATTCTTGAAATTCTGGCTTTTTTCTCTAAGTGCAAAATTTAAAATCTTTCTCCTTCGATATATTTTTCTTATCCATGACCCTTATAACTTTTCTGTACAAAATAGATATTCTCTGTCTGTGTGTTTTGTGATGCCCTTGCTGGTGGAGGAGGGGTTAGGGAATAGGTTGGGTTAAACTAAAATTCATGTCCTTCTCTAACCCCCATTGTGTGTTTGTGTGTGTTTGTGTGTGTATCTATGTGTTTACTTGCTTACCTGCAGACCAACATCACATATACATGGAGTCACTGTTTTGATAACTGATATGTGATGCATATATATGTGTCCCAGAACAGTGTTATAGAATTGTCTCTTTTACCTCAGTTTTTTCTAAGGTTCACTGTCCTTGGACAATTAGGCTTCTTCAGTTATAGAAGCCATTATCCAACAAGGCTGTAATAGTCTCTAGCGTTTATAGAACTCATCTGATCCGAAAAGGTAGAATTCTACTAGCACTGAAGTTATCAAACCAGGTTTACTTAGCACACACTGTCCCTGATGTTTCAGAGAAGCACCTCTTTTTATCTAAAAATAGAGTGAATGCTGGCATCCTTGCTTTGCTTGCAAATCCCATAATAATTTGTGAATTCTTTTATTTATTTATTCAACCAATTAAACACATTTTGATTTATTTTTATAGGGGTGGAGAATTTTTGTAGACACTCAAAACTTTATTTCCTTTGTATCACTTATCTTTATTATTATTAAGAACATGGAAGGTATTTTTCAACATGAGCTTGATACAGTAGTCAAGTCTTCTTAGAGCAGGGATGTCAAACTCCTGACAGTCCCCACACCCTGGCGACCCTGATAGACTCTGGTGCTAGTGCCTGTATCATTGACAAGGAGTTGGCTCAGTAGTTGGGGCTCAGACGGGTTCCTCTGCCTCATCTGGTTACCACACGGGCCCTTGATGGCCACAAACTGGCCACAGTTACAAACCAGACCACCCAGGTCCAACCATGATGAGACCATCCAGTTCCACATCTTGGACTCTCCTTGCCTGCCACTTATCCTGGGTTACCCATGGGTCTGTTGGCATAACCTCCGCATTGACTGGGAGACCAGTTCCATCCGAGAGTAGGGGACCTTCTATCATCTTACCTACCACAAGCATGCCTCCATCCCCCCACCACCTGTTCTTCACTTGATATCTCCAGGGTGCCCACTTGAACTGCTTCAGGGGACCACAATCTTCACTAACCTTGGCATTGGCAATTCTTACCACCTGGTCTGCATCAGGGTTCTGTCACAGCCTGCTCTGCTGTTTTCCTGCTGCTGTAGAATTTTCCATTCAGCCCAAGTCCAAACTTAATTACTTACTTGCAACCTGTTGATCCTTGCCTGTGCACCCTTCAACTTGCTAAGAGTTTACAATGGAGGTCGTTATGAATTTTTATCTGTGTGATTGTGCTACTTTTGGGTCAAACTTCACCCTATGACATTTAATTATTCACTTCTAATTGAAATTCAAACTTGACACCCTGAATTGCATATCACTTTCTCACCAGTACCTGCTTTATTTACATTCCACAATGCTGTCTTTGTCTTTTATTTAAGACATTGTTATTTATGGTGTGAATAGAAGCAAGAGTAATGGGAAAATCTTGCACATTTTCTGTGTAGCTGCATTGAATAATAACAGCATGAGTTTCAGCTCCAAATGACAAAAACAAGCGCTGAGCAGTAAAAAACATTATTATCTTTTCACAGGAGTGTGGGTGTTTATACTACAGCTGTGGTTTATGAGGCTCAAAGCTTGACAGCTGACATTGCAGCTTGAGGACAGAAACATAATGCAGAGAGCAAGAGCAGCCTACTTATGTCTGCCCAAGTTTTTCTCTGACTGTTTTTAATTATGAAATTTAATGGTGTAATGAATGGTAGGATATGTTTATTGTTTTGAAAACCTAGAGGCTGTGACTTTTTGGACCTTTATTTTATGAATATGTGTATGTGTATGTGTATGTGTGTCTAGTATATGTGTATGTAAAAGGTTGGAGTATTTTGGTTGTGTTAGAGACACTGGTGAAAAGTTTTTTTTGTGTGTGCTTTGTTTTGTTTTTCTTTCAGTGGTGAACACCAAATTAGAAAAAATATACATTTCTAATCCCCTGGCAGTTCTATGGCTTAAATAAACCATTAATTTTTTCCCACTTCATACTGTAGCACAGAATGACAGGTGAAAGATGTAGAGAGTAACTTGATGACATGTAACACAAAATAGGTTATAAATCAAACTTAAACTACCTGAGTTCATTGCAATAGGAGTCTGCTGTGTTAAAAAAACTCTCTGAGCAAGCACTTCTCCAAACATTTTATGATTGTTTGACAAGAAGCAAATTTTAAACAGTTTCATAAATGATCTATTACTCATGCTATTATATTTTCATCTACGCTTTGAACACAGGTATATAACCTGTAAACTCTTAAGATGGATAACAGAAATTAATTATTACTCCAGCTATGTCAAGACCAGTCACTATTTATATGATAATATGTTGTCCAGACCATGTTTTGCTGTTGTATTGCCAAGGAACATATATCAGGTGATCCTGTGAGTGCAACGTGAATTTTCTTGTGGTCAGAATAATCCATGTGGCTGTGGTCAAAATGATTGTCAGATTTCATTGCTGGGACCCATGCAGGCTCCACCAAATTAAACACATTTAAAAAATCCTTTTAGTCACTGACTGTTTTGGTGTGACTGGAAAACTTAAGCCTTCAATTCTCAGCAAGATTTGAAACAGCATGGTCAAAAGTTTTTAAAATAATCAAGAACTCGTGACCAAGACTTAAGGAACACGGGTGACTGTGACATTTGTGCATTGAGTCAAGATAGTATGGCCAGGGAAGCTAATCTTGCAAGTTTGTTTTTTGTTTCTTTATCTTCTATTTGATCTTAAATGAAACTCAAAGTCTGAGAGAATAAAATCCTGGCACTAGGTTCTTACTTATTTGGTACATATTGGTGAAAAAATATTCAACAAGAAAGGCACAAAGAAAGTCTTTACATGTTTCATGCATTCTCCAGTCCATATGCCCATCCAAAACCTTTTTTCTCTCAACAGACTCTCCTTAAGTTTTTATTGACTCATTTAGTATACAGGGACATATCCAGGATTTTAAAAACACTGAGGTCAAGAGTCCTACCTAATGATCAAAATTAATAACTCTGGAAATAATGTCAGTGCCAACACATAATGAGAACTGGACTAAAATCCAGGACAACCTTAATGTCACAAAGGGGACAACAAAAGTAAATGAGCGTTAATTAATAAAAAGACTTTTTGGAGCTAGGAACACTGCCTACTAAATGCACTGTAGTCCACTGTAAGCCCAGACTGCTTCTTAACTCTTGAGTGTGAGGCAGCCAAGCAGGAACATGAATACACTTCTTTTTAAAAAAATTAAAAAAAAAACAACTATATGATTTAAGAATGAAAGGATGCTGTATAAAATTGCTGTAAAGTTATAATAAATCATATATAATACATATTATGCTCTTCAATTTCAGAAATATAATACTGGTAATGTAATTGTCATTTTATTTGAAATGAAAAAGAAGGGGTATTTTTTGATATCGTAATTAACTGATGAATGATACTTATTAATAAGGTATCATTAAAACATTTTGGCCATAATCACTGGACTCCCCAATTATTTATATTTCATTACCTTTACATTTCCTTTCCATGAGGTATCTTATTTATTATGATGCAGCATTACAAAGCTTAAGGAATTAAGACAGAGTGATGTCTCAGTTATATATGCAAACATCTTTTTTTTGAACATAGGCTAATATATGACCTGATGCAATACTGCATTATCATGAACACAAGGGCCAATTTGGATGACAAACAGCATGACTGCAACAAGTTAGACTGATTCAAATCTTCTGCAGAGCAGTGAGACTTGGTTAAAATTATGTTTTTGTTGCTTTGATATGTAAAAAGTATTACAATTGAAAATACCAGGAGAATGTAAACATGTCACATTTTGAAAGCACATAGGTTTAAGGTTTATGAGCTCAGATCTTGAACGCAATGGTTTAACTTGTGGTAACTTCATTTAGGTGAGGCAAAAGATACAGGTAATGGGTGTTAAAGGCTGTATTGCATCAGTCATAGCATTGATTAAACCTTAATCGAGATGAATGGCATATTGAAAAATGTTTATAATGTAACATCTTTTATATAATTTCTTCTTTAACCATTCTTGCTTTGTAATGGTAAGTGGCACTTATCTACCCTAAAACAAGTTGCCGTTTGCAACTTATAACCGTTTGCAACTTGTTTTAAAAAATAAAAATTTTAAATGTAAAAAAAAATGTAGTAAGCGGAATTGTTCTTTTTGTGTTTTGCATCCTTATTTTGAATTTTACACATACCCACCAACACTCATATTCTGAGTGTAATTCATTTACCAAAAATGGCAAACATAGATGTATTTGACTGAAGTTACTTTTTTTTTTTTTTTTAACTTTTCTGTTTTGTTACATTCTTAAGAATCTGTAAGAACCACATAGTGAAACTCTAATGTTGTGACAGCCCCTGTAGAAACACAGTCTTTGCCATATTTGATCATCACTGCCTTGTTTGACAGATTGAACTGACTTTTGGGAGCCTGTTACATTGTGCTGGACAAGACAAAGTCGTGCTGGACAAGACAAAACTGACCCTTTGCCAAGCCCTGCCCCTTGGACATGCTGGCCAATCATAGTGTGGCATCAGCAAGCTCTGACCAGAGTTTAAAGACTGTGCTATGGTCCATAGACTCTCATGCAACTGTTTCAGATTACTTAATTTTTTGGCTTAATTTGTATATTTTGAGCTTGTCATGATTAAAAGCTGGTCCCTCCTTGTCCTAAATTAATTTGAGAGTACTTTGTTGATTTATGAAAGAAACAAAACCCGAGTTGAAACACTTTTGTCTGTAGGTTTTAACATCTATTTCTCCCTCCAAAACAATATCATGTTCATAACTGCTGAGTCAGTCGTCTTGTATATAACTGTCAAAGGCATACTGCAGCCTCTTTTGTCTGAAATAGCTTTTTGTTTTTTCAAAATTTCATTATACTTCATAAGGAAGTGCAAATACTGACAGTCTGGGCTCCTCAGTAGCTTCAACAAACATGTAACTTCGTTTGACATGTAACTTTTCAAATATAGACTGGATGCTCTTTTGTGAGTTACCAAAGACACCCCCGCCCCCTCCAAAAAAAACACCACCACCACCACCAAAAAAGAATAATAGCAATAAACAGAAAACAATTTAAAAAAACAAACAAACAAATAGATAAAATAAATAAATAAAAATACAGTGGTGACTGGCCCCGATGAAGGCCAAAACAGATCTACCTTGCTCCCTGCCACAGAAGAATGGGGGAGGGGCCAGACCCATCTGGCAGAGTGAATAAACCTTGAGCTTAGCGTATTTGCCTGTGCCAGGCTTGTATTAGCTTTGGTTGTATGCAAATTTTAGATTGTTTTTTAGGCATGTTTATATTCATTAAATGTTTTGTATCTTTATTAATGAGAACCAGCTTGATTCACTCAATTAGAATTTAATTTCTTTATCTGAGATGAATTTAAAATGTATTTTGAAAAACATTTAAGTCACAAGTTTTGGGAAAAAAAAGTCAATTTAGAGATTAAACTTGACTTTAATCTCACAATGCTGACTTGTCAGATTTCTAAAGTTTATCTAGAGGTCATTTAGACATAATTCACCTAGCATGTTGATTATTCTTTACATTCTGGGACAAAGACACACATGCAGCAGCATAGTTTATTAAAAGTAAGGGTCATCTTTCCTTTGCCTCCTCTGTCAGAGTCAGGTGTCAGTGGTGCGCTGCTTGTGTGTCAGTTTTGTTTGATCCCGAGAGAGAACTGCTGAGGTTTGACCTGGGGTACAGACACTCAGAGACAACCTGCACCATCAGCAGTGATGAATTCTTTCTCATACAAATGTCTGCGCTTGGGACAGAGGGGAAGGGGTCCCCTGGGAAATAAAGTGTGCCCACCCCCTCCTCCGGCACACACATGTGCTCTAAATATCTTTTCAAAGCTTTGCCTATTTATGAGGGTATAAATGGTGTTAAGTCTCTATGCTTTCTGGATGTTTATTAGTAGCAGGTACAGGCTGACTGACATGCTGAATGGAGAAAATGTGTCACCTTTAACCCATTGTGGGCCATTGTGCCCAATTGTGGTCATGGATTTAAAAATTCTCTGCCACACTAATATATTTTTATAAAATAAGGCAATATGACAATTAGCTGACACATTAAAAACCTGGAGAAATGAGAAAATACTCAATTAAAAATGAATATCAGTTCATGATAGTGTCACCTCCTAATTAGGATTGGATGGGATATCTATAGCTACTGTGGAGTGACTTTGGATTACAATCTCAAACAGTTACTGTGCCACTTTGGTCCACACTGAAATATCTTAACAACTTTAGGATGGATTCACATGGCCCAGACCTTTGTTTCATTAATGATAAATTATTTAAATTTTGTGATCATCTGACCTATCATTGAGCAACATCTTGAGGTCAACATTTTTTGTGACCAAACATAACAATACAGTCCAATTAGCTTCAACTATATTTTGTGTTTAGTAGTGTTTATTGGCAAACATGAACATGATAAATCTGCTTAACATCAGTATGTTAGCATTTCCTCTTCTATATCTGACATAAACCGTAATGTTTGGGGATAAACTTTCCAGACAGCATGATGTGACTGTTGCATCAGCAGTTACTGGCTGTGTTGTTGCTAAAATGCTCCTTCCGGAGAAAACAAACCTTCATGATCAAAATAAACTGATTGACTGCCTGACGTAATGAAAAACTTAAACGGCTTCTACACATATTTTGATGATTTTTTTATACCAGTTTTTGGTGTTAAAGGGGTGCTCCTGGTAATTGGTATTAGCCTACATTTTAAAAGAGCGTGGACTCAATAGAGACAGATCTAAACAAAGGAATGGTTAAAAATACACCAGAGGCTTAAATGTTCAAGACCTTTGGTCCCAATCCTCATGATAATTCCCCTCTAAGTTTAGGCTTAAGAAAATATTTTGGTTGTAGTCAAACACTAAATAACTGGTAATTAAATTGCTTTCATGATCAAACATGTGACCATGAAACAATGCAATATCGTGTTAGGCAAATACAAATTCTTGAAAGATCAAGCTAATACAAAACATGCCTGACAAGCTTATACATTCCTATGACCTTGTAATAAATACAGATTGCTTAAAATTAAAATGTTTTTTTCTTTCAATATTAGTCAAGTCCATTTGGATTGTGTGCCAAAGGAAAGAGAAAAAGGACCTTCATCTCGACAGTGAGTGGAAAGCAATGTGGAGGTGGGCAAATCAAAGGGTGCTGATGTTAGCTGAGCAGCAGTGAGGAACACAGGTGAGAGATTGGCCTCAGGGAAAGAAGGGTTAGTGGCCTGAAGACAGGGACATTAAACCCATTGTGTTCTGACAGTCAGCAGCATGTCAGAAAACAAATGAATCGTGACAGCCAGCTGGAGCACCACCTGAACCAGTCAGTAGGCCTGAGGCTGTGTCATCACTTCCCAAAGTAATGATGAGAGGCAGCCATAATCCACTTGGGAGTATGACTCCTTCATAACCCAAACCAATGTTTGTGGGAGAGATGTGAAGGGGCCAGTAAATCAGCTGTCCCTGCATATAACCCACTTGGATGTCAGAGTATTGGGAGGACATACCATATTTAAGTATCATCATGGCAAACATAATTTTCTTAGCACAGACATTTTTTATTTTTTTTTAAAAAACTGGGGGAATTCAAGAAGGTCTAAGTTTGGTTTTTCTTCTCCTTCATCTCATCAGCCATGCAGTTGTTATTCCATTGTGCTTATAGTAAATCTATATTTGTTAATGTAAAAATACAAATAAATAACAAAAAAATATATATTTTACA
>JAUZTA010049986.1:0-11727 GCA_034780835.1 Ctenochaetus striatus | reverse complement strand
ATGAAAAAAAAAACAAAAAACACCATCTAGTCCTACACAACAGTACAGAACTGTTTGGGTGACTTTTTGTTTGCTGAATCTGCTAGTGTGTTTTGTCCTAGTTGTTACCTGTGGTAGTATTGGCAAGGTAAAGGAGAAAGTTGTTGTGGTGTGAGGAGCAGTGATGGCTGGCATTAAGGGAGTGACTCTGGGACGCCAGTGATCACTGTCTAGCCCCCTGGAGGTGTCGTGGGACAAACTAGACAAAACACTGGTGAAAGGAGGTTCCCACCTGATGACCCCACAGACATGTTAGTTATCACTGCTTATTGGTCTGTATAGTTAAATTAATAGTTGTCTAGGTTATATCGGACAGGGTGCAAGGCAGTTGCTAAGCTTAGGGAGCCTTTACTGAGTCTGGTCCATTCTCTGTAGCACAAGTTTCTTGTGTTTACCTTAAATTCAGTTGAACATTTAATTGTTGAACTGTTAAGCAGCAAAAATATGAGGGTGTGTAAAGTCAGTAAAAACACCAAGAAAGAAGAATAGTAGAAAAGGGAGAAGAAGCAGGAGGAAGGAGATGTCAATCCAAGTTAAGAAGAGAAGTAAGAATAAGGACAAATTGAAAAGGTAGAAAAGGCTGAATAATTGTAATATTTTAAAAGGTATAAAAGGTTGAAAAAAAAATATTGATAGTATTTACTTTGGATAGGATACACAAAAAATGTGTAGAGATGACTACCTTCCAAAATTTGATTATTGATAAACTTAAAGATTTCACAGCTTTTGTAAAGTTTTTTAATAAATTTTGGTCATGGCCCTCTCAAAATAGTCTGTGTAAAGTTTTGCACAGTTTGGATTAAAACCCTAGGTTAAGTTTGAAAAAGCATGTTTTTCATAAGCCGCAGTTTTGTCCAAAAAAATTTTTAGCCAAAACATTCATTGCTGAGGTCCACTGATTCAGCTCCATTCAGGGGATGAGCGAAAAGTGTGACATTCATAAATTTTTACCATGACTGACATGCATGCCAAATTTGGTGAGTCGTCCATTCTTTTAAAATCACCAAAAAAAGCAATAAGATATAAACAATAATAAACAGTTAATAATAAACAGAACAATTACAATAGGATTTTTGCACCCTCAGGTCTCGGGCCATAATAATACCAATTTCTTGAATTTCAATAGGGCTCTAGCACAGTGTGTTTTGGCCATAATAATTATAAACCAGGTAAATCTCAAAAGTTTTCTCATCCCTTTGAAGTTGAACCCTACTACTAATGATAATTATAGAAATTCAGGGAATCATAGAAGGGCTAAGGTTTTAAACAATAAGTTTAAATATCCCCACTTTAGCTATATTTAAATATGAAAAGAATCACATTTTGCTGTATTGCATAAAAATTGAAGAGTAAAGAACTTCATAGAAATTAAACTGTAAATTTATTGTGCTTAATGTGTCTCATTAACATCCTTTTCTACAATGGCTATAAACAATTGTCTTCCTTGATGCTGTTGGAGCTGACCTGGAACCTGAATTGTTAATAGTTTATTGAAAGGCTGCAGGCTGGTCTTCCAGCTTAGCAGTTCATTTGTGCACTTGTGTTTGCACAATGTGATGGACTTTTAGTTTCCAGCCAGAACATGCACTTATGAACTTTTTTTTTGTTTCTCCCTCTATATATACCAAACTAAGACCCTCCATTGGAAATCAGCTTTAATACACAAAAACAAAACAGCCCCAGTATTAAAGTTGAACTTAAAAATATTTTACTGTCATGGTTAGGGTTAAGACTGAGGTAGATCTCTCTAAATGTGTGTCTTCTGCCCCAGGAAAACAAGCCAATTGGCACCAGTATTCTGCAGTTGTCCATCATTGATCAGGACTCCTACTACAACGGACCACCCTTTGACTTCTGGATTTTGTCAGGGAATGAAGGAGGAGAGTTTGTGCTGAAGAAAGATGGAACACTGGTGGCAAATAAAGTGTTCAACAGGGACTTGGCAACTGAGTATATTATTCAGATTCAGGTAGAGTAAAACTGCATTTCACATCACACCTGCACAGCTGCTGCAGTCATTTTTTCTCATGTCAAGTGGTGTTTAAAAGGTTTTTGCTTATGCACCCAGGCGTCCATAGTCAATCATGCCACAGAACAAAACAAAACAAGCAAGCAAATAAAACACTAATAACCTGTCCTCTTAAAAAAAAGGAAAGTGGATTTAGTATTGTGTATTGTACTAATAAATGCTTTTTTATTGTTGTACACCTGCCCTTAATTTTGAGAAACCAAAGTCAAGGAAGTGGCACAGTTCAAAATTAAATATTTAAATTTTTTTCTCTCTTATATAAAAAAATAAAGATTTCCTTTCACACAAAATTAAAATAAAGATTTCTGTTCACAGAAACATACCATATCAATCTTTAGACATAACTTACTGATGAACCCATAAGGTGGTATTTACAAAGAAGTGCCTTTGTTCAGTAAAAAGTAAAAAGAAACTAAATATATCACCATAAACAATTACTTATCTTCTTATTTAACAGGGCATTTTTTAAGAGTTTGCAGTTTTGGTTTGAGTTTGTTCTGTTCCAAGCTAACTAGGTTGAGTGAGAGTGGTTTTCTACCTGTCAAAATGAAAACACAACAGTTGTATGGCATGCAGGAAACAGAAGAAGTAGAATTGGCTCATGTTATGACTGCTTCATTGTATGGCTTCATTGTATGGCTGATCCGACTTGCATAGCTTTAGTGAAGCAAAGAGAATAACAGCTAAAATTTAGAACTTTTTAAAGATTTTTTTGGGAAAATCAACAGTGACAGAGAGACAGAAAATGTGGAAAAGAGAAAGTAATGGTATGTAGCCATTGCTAGTGTACAAGCATAATAAAAAAATAGTGTAAAAATGTTAGGAAACATAGTTTCCTAAACTGCTTAACTGTCGGTAATAACCTCTTAAACAGAAATAATTTTCAAAATTTAAGCTACTTGGTTGGCCTCCAATTTCCAGTGTACCAAGGTCAGTATTGGCCAAGTAGCTGTCCAATAAAGAGATCAAGTTATTTTCACAAACGCTTCCTCTGTAAAGGAGAAATATCCTTTGGTGGGTATTTTTTTTTATTTAAAAGAAAATTCTCAAGTTTTCATTTTAGAAAGTAAATGGAACCTCTTACTACTGACTAGTACAGATGAACTCACTAAATAAAGATCATTAAGAGAGCTAACCTAATAGTGATAATACCAAGACTGCCACTTCTCCTTTTTTTCTTTTACCTTCTTTTTTTTAAACTTATCTTCTCCTGTCTTTTCATTGAATTAATTTTTTTCTGAATCTGTTCTTCTTCATTCTCCTAGGTGATAGACTCAGGGAAACCTCGTCTGTCTTCCTCCTCATTGCTAACAGTCAGGGTGATTGAGGAGAGCCTCCACCAGCCAGTGGCCTTGCCACTAGAAGTTCATATTGTCACCATGGAGGATGAGTTTCCTGGTGGTGTGATTGGCCAATTGCATGCCACTGATGCTGACCCATATGATGTGCTGACATTTGGCCATGCTCCCCCAACACAGCGTAGTCTCTTTAAGATCAGTCCTCATGATGGTAAGATAATTGCCTTGGGAGGGTTGGATGCAGGGAGTTATTCCCTCAACACAAGCGTTAGCGATGGCCGCTTCGCTGTACCTTTGCCAGTAAGTGTGCACGTAGAGCAGGTGACACCAGAGATGCTGCGTGAGGCGGTGACAGTGCGCTTTGAGAGTGTGTTACCACAAGACTTTGTTGCATTTCACATGAAGAGTGTGTTAAAGGTGTTGCAGCAAGCTGCTGCTTCACAGCAGCAAGACACAGTGCACCTGCTCAGTCTGCAACCAGTTGGTGGGACACAACAGCTGGACATGCTTATTGCTGTGGAAACAGCAGGGGATGGGTATTACAAGGCTGCATACCTCACTCAGAAACTCAGTGCATCACGGCGGCAGCTGGAGGAGGTCCTCAGAGTCTCTGCTATCCTTGAAAAGAACTGCTCGGGGCTGGAATGTCGTGGGGCGCTGTGTGAACAGAGCATCATTCTGGATTCACACACCCTGGCAACATACAGCACGCCACGGGTCAGCTTTGTCTCACCCCGGTTTCACCGAACCTCACGATGCACATGCACTGGTAAGTTTTAAAACCTTGTTAATGTGCACAGACTTTGTTTGCCAGGCTCCAATCTGACAAAATTTTTAATTTATTTGGTATACTCCAGAACAGACATACAGAATTAACCTGAAATGTCCTTGATATGTTCCAAAAGTTAGGAAAACATCAAGACATGACATCATGACTCCTAAAGCTCACACTGCCAGATTTTTGGAGTCATTTACCCCTGATTCCCCTCCCCCACCCCATCACCCCACAAAAATGGCACTTGTCCTTCATTGATATTGAGATTTAGCCTAAATTATCTTTATGTGGTCACAGAATCAGTATAGAACTCTTGATCTGGTCACATACCTTGATAATATCAAGTACAGTTGATGTTTAGGGTACTAAAACTTGATTATTACACCAGTAATGTCCAAGTGGGACCATTTTCTAATCAAGACTCTTTTCACCCTTTCTACCCTTCCGGAATGATTTTTTTCTTCCTGCCATGCATTACTAGAGCAAGTTGCCACGTGCATGTGAGTTTTCATTTTGTTATGTAGTACAATAATAACATCCAAAAAAAACATTTTTTAAATCATTTTTATTATTAATATTATTCTTAACAATAATAACATTAACAGTAATAAAACATTAATATTTTAATTATTGATGATTGAATTTTAGTTGTGAAAAGAAATTTTGAAAGTACTTGGCATAAAGTTATATAAAATAACTTAATTATGAGAAACATAACATTTTGTCATACTGCATTCCAAAATGCATTTGTGCATAACACTGTAAAATGGCAAATAGACTGCATTTATACGCTTTTCAAATCTTTTGACCTCTAAGAGCACATCACAGGTGAGCATTCACACAACAACACACACACATTCACATTCTTATATCAGTGACTTTTGCGAACAACACACCTGGGGCCCTTTTCATGAGGCAGGTTTATTGAACTGTATCAAACTGTCAAAGACTACATCACAACACTGCCACTGTGATGTAGCTTACATTATAACCAATGTGTAGGCCAAGTGGCCTGGGTCTGTTCATGACCCACAATACCTCACTTGTCACACTCCCACTCTTTTAACAGTTTATACTCTACACTTGCTTTTTTCTGCCCCTGTGAAGCTCTGCAGATTTTTTAGGTTGGAAGAGCACTCAGAGATATTATGTGCAGGTATCATTTCACTCATTATTCAATCACCACCACCACCACAATAACAACTAACAACCAGAGCATTACAATAAAGATTATTTATTGTCATTTTATGTGGCCTTCTTTATTTCCTACAAATATTATTGTAATTGTTTCAGTAATGAGCACAATTCAGCTGTAACCATGCACCCACGTCTAACTTGTGTTTCAGTATTTCCATGTCCAGGTCTTCCTTTTTTAACCTGGCATTCGAAGAGGAACATATCCTTGTCTGATTCTTGCTTTTAGCTAAAGTGTTCTTCACTGGTAACTGGAAATACACAAGAATGACATTTAATCTTACTGAGAATGAATCCTAATATGCCATTTACTGCCATTTACAATGATTCCTAATCTGCTATCCTCTGAACATGTACTAAACATCTGACGGTGTTCATCTGTGCTGTGGACATTGATAGGCCCTCCTCCTGCTGCCCAGCTATGCTGCGTTAAAAACATGGATGTATGATGAGAACTCATTGCTCTTGAAATACATTTATGGTTAAAAAGGATAAGAATGTTCATTGGAATGGAGAGATAACTATCAGTGACATAATGATAGTCTTACAATCTTACATCTGTAGGCCTCTCTGAATCCCTCTAAAAGGCAGCAGACAATGCATCATCATCATCCAAATGTCCATTATGTTTCAGTACATAAATACTATATATATATATATGGTGAAACATAATAACGGGACTACATTAATCTGGGCTTTTTAAAGTTGTGTTGCATGTGCTTAACTTAAAGTGAACTTATTCAAAGTTAACTGAACTAACCCAAATGAGCTGTTTTAAAACCAGAAAATTCTGAGTTTCAAAACTAAAGGTAAATCAACTCAGAATTCAGGCTTAAACTCTGAACTTGTTAAATCTCCTTTGTGAAACAGGCCTCTACTCATTAGAAACACATACACATACATCCAAAACCAACTGGAAAAGCCATCAAGCAATTTGGGGTTCAGCATCTTGCTTATGGACACTTTGACATGTAGGCTGGAGGAGCCAAGAAAAACTTGAGGGACCAATTTCATTTGTGCATAAAAGTTGACAGTTGAACTCATGCTTGGATACATAGTCAATGGAGCCATAAATAATGAGTGCCTATACTAGAGGTATTTGCATGAAATGTTTCCAAAACCTATGCACTCTTTTGAAACTTTAAAGCACTATGCTTCTGTGTGTGTGTGTGTGTGTGTGTGTGTGTGTGTGTGTGTGTGTGTCTATCTATATAGATACCAGCTGTGCTGTCCTTTCAGAACAGTGTGTAGACCAACCATGTCCAGCAGACATGCAGTGCGTTTCAATTGATGCCACCAGGGAGCGCTATACATGCCAGTGTCTATCTGGAAAACTTGGAGAATGTGCAGGTGTGTCTGAGAGACTACATAAATAAATAAGTAAACCTGTAAATTCACAAGTCTGTTTGAAGATGTTTGATAAATGAAAATAATAAATGGAATCGCAAGTTTTCAGTTCCAACATTTTTTTAGTGTGTTTACAATGTCATGTTATTATATTTTTACATTGCTCTGAAATCTGACTTAGTCGTTCTGTGTGTGTTAATGTGTGTGTATGTGTGTGTGTTGTGTCTTAATGTGTCTTTGTGTGGTGGGTATGGGGTGGCTGGGCATATGCAGGTCATTCATCTTTTAGTTTCTCAGGTAAGAGCTACATCAAGTACAGATTGTCTGATCGGCTGCAGATGGAGCTAAAACTTAGCCTGAGGATCAGAACACTGCAGAGCCAAGGAGTCATCATGTACACACACAGTGAACCCTGTGCTGTGCTCAAGGTACACACACAAACACTGGAATGTTCTGGTGGAGGTTCTTATATTTTTTAGAGATAATTAGAATGTTTTACAGATATTTCATAATCTCAGTAGGACCTACTTGAAAACTAAGTCACTGCTAAAGCCCTTGAAATTTAGCAGTGAAAATGTAGACATGAGTCACATTAAGTTGAAAATTTAATAGCATAATAGTGACACTCTAAACATTAAAACTTTCCTCTTTCTAAACATTTATGAAAAAATCATTGTAAAAGTCTTACCAAAAGTCCTTGGAGTGGGAATAGCACAACTCCATGAAATAATGAAAAAAATAAGGCAGGGCTCAAGATATCTTCTTATTTTAATGCTGTCTCATTTTGGCAAGACATTACATTGAAGCAAATCAAGCAAATCTGATCTTCACTTTGTTGATGTAGAACAAGTCCCTGGGAAATCTTCTCAGATTACTGTCACAAAGAGAAATGCACTGGATTGAGAAACTTAATTCCATGCAACTACAGGTTTGTAAATACCCTTAATTGGCAGCCAAAGTGCAATCTACACATTATTATTGTTGTGTTGTTTTGTCCCTCTTTCTCTTATAGCAACAGTGGAAAAACATTTTTCACTGTTGCTATATCTATGTGAGATCTCACAATATAGTTGAAATGGTCATTAACAAAAATCATAGTAGCAGAAATATCTATCTCTGTTTTATAATTGATAGAATGTACTCATGCATCTTGTGTCTGTCATGATGTTTTCACATCCTGTGCTCTATAACCACTAAGCTATGGGCCTCCCCCACACAAATGGGAATGATTACAAAGAATGGTATAAAAGAGGTGCACATCTTGTACTTCTCATGCTCTGAGGAAGGCCTCAGTGGCTGAAATGTTTCAGCAGGGATGTAGAATTGGGTAGGGACGCTCGGGACACGTCCCTACCAATATCCAGCCACTAATGTGTAGTCACTATCAATACAACCACTGTCCGTAGTGTTTAGTCAGTGATTATGGCGCACAAAGGGTTAACAGTTGGCCTCTGCTAAAAGTCCCGCCACTAACCTAAATATCGCTCTCTAATTGGCTCTACTGGTTTCTCGCTTGCGTACATGTGATTGGCCGTCCCTGCTGTCACTCCATCTGCTTGAAAATTAAAATTAAAATTAAAATTGAAAATTATGATTATAATCAGTGGTGTCATTTACATTTACATTTACATTTGTATTTGTGCCTGTTTGCGTGCATGCATGCGTGCATGTGTGGGTGTGTGTGCTTGGTAATCCCCACCAATGTCAAAATCAAACGTAAGTAAGGTGAGACCTTGAGCCCAGCTTGAATTTTTAATTATTTCATAGTGTCACTAGTCCCAACCCCATTAAGAAGGCAAGAAATTCCACAAATGAACCCTGACAAGGCACACCTGTGAAGTGAAAACCATATGAAGCTCATTTAGAGAAGGCCAAGGGTTTGCAGCACAAAGCAAAGGGCGGCTACTCTGAGGAATCTAAAATATAAAACATATTTAGAGTTATCTAACACTTTTTTCTTGCTATATAATTCCATATATGTAGCTTCATATATTTGATGTTTTCAGTATGTATATACAATGTAGAAAGTAGTAAAAATAAAGAAAAAACATTGAATGAGAAGGTGTGTCCAAACTTTTGACTGGTAGTGTATGTATATGTATAAATGCCAAAGCCAAGGCAAACTGCAGTTCGCCTATATTTTTCTAAAGGGAAAGACATCCAGAGTATGCTTGCTATGCTGAATCCAGCTATGTGAACATCAAAAGGAAAAAAAAAATCATGATTATCATCAAGTGATCAGAAAATTTTCACCCTTTTGGCCTGGGAGGAGGGGAAGGAGGGGCTTGTCTCCAAGATACCAAACAGCGCTTGTTGCTGCCATTTTTAGGGCACCTTTTCAATTCACCTTTTCGATGTGCCTTTAGCTATAGTTGATGTCACTGCCATCACTACCTTTTATTTGCTGTGGAAGATCTAGAGACGCCTGAGGGGACAAACGCCATCGTTTCTGGGTGCACAACATCTTGCAGAGGCATGCACAGCTGGAAGATACTCAGTGACTTTCTCTCATGTCATTAGATAGTCAACACTGGTTGTCTTTTGTGAGACTAAATATATAACTGAAGTTGAATATTTACAAGTTGCACAAAAGCGCAATTGATGCAAAAATTATGTCCACAAGCATCACTTTGCGGCGATCCCATCCCTCGTCCGGTCTATTGCAGCACCCAAAGAGATTTCACTTAATGTCATTGAATTTGTATGCAATTTCATTGCACTACATATTAATTTTGCTTTTAATGTGCACATAGCTTCAAAGGCAAAAAAGGTGATGCAGTGCAAAGTGCTTGCTACACATTGCTTCCAGAGGGACATACAAAGTTTACGAAATGAATGTAATCATTTCTTTCATGTGCTGTTGTTTTTGATATACTGTGCATTACAATTGTAAATGTGTGTATGTGTGTGTTTGTGTGTGGATAGTTAGATGAGGGAAAGCTGTGGTTCCAGCTGTCCTGTGATGGTGGTGATATTCCTGATGTGTTGGGCATCTCTGGCCGTCGTATCAATGATGGCAGCTGGCACACAGTGGCACTGGAGCTAAACCAAAACTTTAGCAGCTTAGCACTGGATGACAGCTACATTGAGCAACGTCATGGACTGCCATTTATACAACCACTTGCTCTGGACAGAACCATCTACTTTGGAGCACTGGTAAGTCCATGAGTCAGTGGCTGTTTTAGACCAGTTTTACTGCAGGGGCCTAGCCAGGGCTAAAATATGTTGTCAGAGAGGTACATTCAACCCCAGAAAAAAAGAGACAAAGCAGTTTTCAAGTCCTTAACATTTTTAATTAGGTATAAAGTGCAGTAGATAATGCACTGCAACAACAAAATACCATGACTGGTATTTGTTTCAGTAACAGTATTCCAGTTTTAGATAATTCTTTCAGCATGCTACAGTTACAGTTTTATCAAAATTTCGCCATTAAACCTTGAGAAATCATTTTTTCTAAGGTATATTTTCATAACTGAATAAGCAAACTTTTCTCAGAGGAAAACGATAACTTCTTCTCCTGTCCTCTGTCAAAGTCCACGGAAACAATTTCAGATTTCAGATATCTGTGGGGAAAGACATCCATCCATCCATCCATTTTTTATACCGCTTACTCCTCTGCAGGGTCGCGGGGGGGGCTGGAGCCTATCCCAGCTGACTTAGGGCGAAGGCAGGGGACACCCTGGACAGGTCGCCAGTCTATCGCAGGGCAGAAAGACAAGACAAAGACAATCAATTCGATTTATTTGCCCAGAATAACTATGACCTGGATGAATGAGAACATCCACAGAAATGATGAGAATATTCACAGAAAAAAAAAAAAAGCAATGGGATGTCTCCATTAATATACAAATGAAATGGAGACTTTAATTAATCACAATCATAAGACTGCACTTCACACCTTTACATCAACAAGACATAAAATGTAAATTGACTAACTTATAAGTAGGCAAGTGTTTTTTCAGCAAACCTGATGGCCCAGTGCTTGTAGTTGCACAATTATCCACTGTTTCTCACGCTCTGCTTGAATGTTTAAGGGATGCAAAATTGACTTTTCTGATGGATTTGATATTGACAGTAACATCAAAATCCTCATAAAGAAACCAAGATGGGCAACAGAATAGATTAATAATAATAAAAAAAAAAGAATTAATTGAATCAGTGATTAAATCAAATCTTTCAGTTATGTTGGATAAGTAGGTTATATTCAGCTAAGTAAACTCATGTTGGTCACTCACAGGGTCAAAGGAGAGAGAATTACTGAAAATCACTGCTCAGGTCAATGTATAAACATGAAGGTAGGTTATTCATTTAATATTTATTCACACTTATGTTTATGTAAAATTTATGGAATGGTTTTAAACCTCAAATTTATTTTTATTTAGCTGAAATTTCGCAAATGAAAAGCAGACTTATCAGCATATATGAATCAAACAGGCTTGAGCATACTAGGCTTATGGTGGCGCCTTACTTAAATTATATTTTACATGGCATGTTTAGCAAAGTTTAAAGGCCCATCATTGCCCATTATTAACAGAGCTACATACAAAATTAAGCTTTTTTAGATTTCAGGAAAAAACACGTTTTGCTATGTGAAGAACTGGAGGTGTAATGATGTCCAGAGATTTATGTCACACGCACTGTGTGTTTTGTTCTCAGACTTCTCAGTTCATCTATTTTGACAGCCAGGTTGGCCGCACATTCATGTTAGGTCTTATTAAATGCGCTGTAATGGACTGTGGACTTGATGAATCAACACCCAGTTGGGGCACCACCATCAGTGAGGAAAGTTAAATCAAATGGATTGACAAAATTACTAATAAATGAATTACTAATGACTAAAATAATAATTGAATCATCAGTCACACATCAAACACACAATGAATGGTTTCTTTTAAAGGAAACTGTATTCTTTTCAACATAAACATACAGTTACAGTATATCTTGCACCCTATTGTGTAGGCTCAGTCAGACCATAATAAGAACAAAAATATAGAAAATGTTACACCTCACCCAGTCAAAGGCATTGTAGGCTAATTAACATCCTT
>JAUZTA010049981.1:0-11729 GCA_034780835.1 Ctenochaetus striatus | reverse complement strand
CATAACACTTGAAGTGTCTGTGTTTTTTGTATTTTTGCTTTCACTTTCCTCATGTATTTAGTGGATTCACAGTTTGTATTTGTCTATAAAGTTTAAGAGAGAGACAAGTGCAATTCATCTGGCCAGCAATTTTATATACATTGGCAAACTGATATGATGATATCTTTACATAAAAATTCAAATTTTTTTATGAAAAATAATTATTATGTAGGTAGGCCATAAACATTGCCATGATGATCACTTGTGTGGCATTTTAATAGGGAAAACCTGTCACAATGAAGAACACAATAAAAAAAAACACCTATTAATGGAAAGCAAAAGCTCAGCAAAATGGTCAGATAACATTTTATCAAATCAGGATAGGATCTGACCAGATATGAGTGTTCTTGTACAGACTTTGAAGGCTGCTGGGAACTGTTCATCTTGACTGCAACTTTTTCTGTGGCAGAATGTTTGCAACCATTTTTCTGATTAAATGCATTTAATCTCAAATGAGATTGAGGACAAAATTAATGATTGATCCATAACTCCTGGGACACACATCTTGCATTTACCTCTGCATCATCAAACTGTTGCGTCTCCCTGGCTGTTGCTGTTCCCACATACTGCCTCTGTTAGCCCTCTCTTTCTACACAGAGTTTTTGTTAATAATTCCGATTAAAATAAAAATGTTTCTTGTCATGTTTGATACTTTTAAAAGGTCATATAGACAATAATTGCGTGAAAACAAATCATTTTTAAAAAATAAGGTGTCCACAGAACTTTTAGAGGTGCAGAATGAACGTCTATATTTTCCTGAAAAAAAAGTTACAGGGGAAATAATTAATAAAAACATTTGGACGGATTCAAAATGATCATAATATTTACATTTGAGCAAGTTTACTAACGAGGTCTGACATGGCTGAAGGATATCTGGGCCATTAGCATGACCAAGTTAAGGTCACTTGTCATCATCAACCTCTGAGTTAAGAGTAGCTGTATAGTTAGTGCGTAAGTTTCTTAGCCAAAACTTCTGTTCATAAAATACAAAAGTACAATCAGCATCTCTAGACCAACTACACAACAAGTGAAAGCAGTCAAAGTCCTTGCAGTTTAACCTAAAGTGTTGTTATTGGTTGTCAAAGTTAGAGAAATATCAGGTTCAATCCCTGAATAGCTATGTTAGCATTAGTGACGATATGCTAGGGGCTTCAGGTGCTTGAAAAAAAAAGGCAGGAAATTCAGTTAGCACCTTGGGTTTTCAAAGCACTCTAAAAAGGTCATTAGTTACTGTATTTTTGTTCATACACTGTTGTGGGCTCTTTCCTATTGTTTCCTACTGTACACATCACTGATCCATACATTTCAGTGATCACAGTGCAATATCTGTGATATCTTGTTGCATTTGCTGGTTTAATGTCCTCAGCCACTAGCTACCATTGTCCCATGTTATGTTCAAGATCACCTCCTATTTACTAAACTTGCTAGATCTGTTCATATACATCTGTTTAATTAGGAAACAGAGTGTTGCACAGTAATGTGCATGTAGCAGGTGAAAGCCATAACTATTCTAGACTATGTGGTCCAAGTCTCATCTCTTGATCATCAACATCAAAGTCACACGCGTTCCTGTGACGCTGGTGTGATTTCCAGTTGGATGGGAGCAGGACAGTGTCAGAGTCTGTGAGTCTGTGTCAACAGGCCTGAGATCATCCAAACTAATGTCAAAGATCATCCAAGTGATGAGAGCTGTGTCATGACAATGACCCAGTCAGACTACAAGCAGCAGTCTTGGCAGTGAGAAGCTCTTTGTCTCTAGGACCGGTACAGCTCTTCAAGGCTGAGTTTTCAAATTTAGTTTGAAAAAAGAAATAGAACTTATTTTTACTTTACTGGTCTCACCACTGTCATAAATACTAATTCCAGATGTAACAGGCAGCTGGTTTTAGCAGAAATCATTTTACTGCACACTACCAGGACTGTTAGTGTGTGCTAACATGTTTGCTGTGGTGATTAACCAAGTGGTCAAAAAATCAGTAACTAAAGGTTACATGATACAATTGTCATTTGATGAAACACAGTTGTCTGGAAAGAAACCCAAATCAGACATACTGAAGAGTAAAATAAACAAGATAAACAGACTGATGTTCCCTCCCTCATAACTCCCTGAGAAATGATTAAAAATCATCTTTTTAAAATTAGCACATTAACACTGCAGGAGAAATGCATCCTGGATAGTGTTGAGGAGGGATGTCAAAACTCTCTCACTTTATCTGCCCAGTACATTTTTTGGAAAAGTTTCTGTAAACAAAAAAGAGCAAAATTTATGCTTCATTTTTATATGACTGGAACAGTGTCAACCCTCCACTCTTGTTGATTTGCACAGAGGGACTGATGATGTTAAATTAATCTTTTTTTATAATAATCAAAATCTTTTTCAGTGTTTTATAAGTTCATCTTTTGTTTAACAGTGTGAAGGTAATCAGTCCTCTCTTGATCCATAACGTATCATTCCTATGTGTGTGTGTTGGAGAGATCCCTCTGAACACACAAACAGAAGGAGAGCAGACATTAAAAAAAAAAAAAAACTCTCATCCAAAGTTAGCTGGCGGAGGTAATAAACTATTACAACATTAATTTTGAAACAAGGGTATAATTACCATAAACAAACAAAACAGCCACTGAGAAGATTGGCAGCTACAGCATTCCATTTTAGATTGGGTGTCACCTGCTTGATCCTTTTGGTAAGATGATGGATTGCTGAGTTTTGGAGGCAAAACAAACATATTTTTACTTTGTATCCAAAACACAAAACTTTACCTCACTAAAAACAAAACTTTAATCCACTTCAAGCTGAATATGTTTAACCTCATGTTAATGCTCAGGGGCCCATGTCCTCTGGGGTCAGAGACTCCCCATAATGTTATACCAGCTGCAATCTTTTTTTTTGATTGAATGTTTAAAGTGAATGAAACTAGTAGAAGTTGATGTTGCAAACAAGGCAGAGATTTAAAAAATGGGAGGGTTCACTTTTAAAAAGTGTGACATCTCTTGACGCTTTCTTGTGGAACAAAATCAGGATAAACTTGAAGAGATCGTTAACGGTTGTGAGATACATCTTGTGATGCAGATTCTTGGACACATCATCAGTGATAGTACCTGGGGTCACGGGGGGTTTCGGGTCTTTCAACTTCAGACCCCCTCACCCAGGCGACCCGACCGGGAGTGATCAGCTCCCGGCCTGTGTCCAAGAAGCGCTCATCCACGCTTTGTCCCTCTGAATCCAGAGCCACCTTGATGCCTTCTCAGCGGCCTCTGACGCTGAGCGGATGGCTCTCCTTTTGCGTGCCCCTGTAATGCCCAGGAGACTGTAGGCCCTGCAGAGAGACCTCCCTGCAAAGCCCCTTCCCCCGACTTCAATGGGCAAGCATTTTGCACGCCACCCCCTATTGCGGCAGTCTTCCACCAGCTCAGCGTACTTCTCCTTCTTTCTTCCGCTGGCTTCCTCCATTCTCTCCTCCCACGGCACAGTCAGCTCCATCATGATCACCTGTTTGGAGGACTCAGAGTGCAGGACAATGTCTGGTCTCAGGCGAGTTTCCATGATGTTCTCAGGAAACCTCAGCTGTTTGCCGAGGTCCACCCTTAGCTGCCAGTCCTTTGCAGTCCCCAGAAGTCCTGTTTGGGTTCTTGGTTGAGGAGGAGGTTGTTCCCCGGCTCTGACAAATGTGACTCCCTGCCTCCGTGGTTGGAAGCGCTTGCTGTGGTCAATGGCAGAGTGAATGGAATCCGCAACTGCTTTCAGCACCTGGTCGTGGCGCCAACGATAGCGACCATCTCCAAGTGCTTTCGGACAGCTGCTGAGGATATGCTCCAGTGTTCCCCTTCCCTGGCACAAGGTGCAAGATGGCATTTCACCCTTGCCCCAGAGGAAGAGGTTTGACGGGCTGGGCAGGACGTCATAGACTGACTGGATGAGGAATTTTATGCGGAGTGGTTCAGCCCTCCACAACTCCGGCCACGAGATCTTCCTGTCCATGGCTTCCTCCCATCTGGTCCATGCGCCTTGCTGCCTTAGCCCGATCCACTGGCTTGCACGCTGCTCTTCGACGCCAGCCCGCACTTCGAGTTGGACCTGATCCCGCCTGTCTTTGCCCTTAAGCCTGCTGGGGTGAGTTGTTGGTATAGTTCCCAGGCCTGCGCGACCAGTCGCTACGGATCCCACAAGCTCCTTGTGGAGCAACCGCGCTTCTGCCTGGTCCACCGCTTGTTGGGCCTTCCATCTTCTGCCTGTCCTCACCTCGATGCCAGCTTGGGCAACCTTTGGATCCTTAGATTCCCTGTACTGGAGAACCTCCCTTGTCCTGGCGACCATGAACTCCTCGGTAAGGCTGTTGATTGGTAGGGTCAGCTTGTTGTTATTGCCATAGAGGGCGATGCTGCTGAGACTCCGAGGAAGCCCCAACCAGCGTCGGAGGTGGCTGCTGACCCTCCGTTTAAACTTACATTGTTTTTGTAATTGTTGGATGCTGTAATTGTAACTGAAATCCAATCAATCCCAGCCCTAATCTGTTCATTAAAACTGAAAAACATCATTTTTACTTTAGGAGCATTACTACAACGCAGAAGATGGCAGTGGTTATCTGGCATGGCGACTGAAATTTGTTCAAAAGGAAGCATCAGAGGGACAAAAGAATGCGTCCCGTCAATCACTAACACTAACAGGTTAGGTTGCTATGTAATTTTGATTGTGGTTGGACTTGGAGTCTTGTTCATATATGTAAAGGATTTTAAAAGCAAATGTTTTTTAGTATTACTGTTTTAGTCACTTTCATTAATTCTGTTTCTGAAGCAATTGAATCCTGCTTTTCATCTGGTGATAACTGCATGTATGGCCATCCTTTCTGAGTGACTGAGCATGAGGCTCAGTCACTCAGAAAGGATGGCCATATACATACATACATAGGAGCAGGGTTTCTGCAGATCTTCAAAAAGTGTCACTTTTTGAAGATCTGCAGACACAATGTACACAATGTTGTACTTGTATAGTATAGAGCAAAAAAATCCAGTAATAAAGTCTCATCTAATCTAATCTAATTTGTAAAGTTTCCAACACTGTTACAGGTGGTCCAAAGGCTGACAGAGACCCCTTCAGAGAGGAAAACTGGTTGACAGAAAATTTGTGTTTCGAGGCCATTGCACTGATGAAGCATACGGCTGATGAAGCAATTGTCAAGGAGAAGATGAAGCAGACCTTTACCCATCGCCAAAAAATGGTTCATGACCCAGTGAAGTCCTCTGAAATATTCACAGCATTTCCAAGATTCCTAGACATAGCAGGAATGGTATGTGCATCTTCATCTGTCTTGCAACTTTCAGGACTTCTTTCTGTTCTACGGTTGCCTGGTTAGGGTTGTAATATCTCATGATGATAGTGGCACTCCATAATTTTTACTGGTCTGTCTTTACTTATTCCTCTCTGCAGATTGAGCAGGATTTTAGTTTGATGTTTGGTGATGCCACCTCTGCAAAGTTCCTGGAGAAGTGGCCTACTGTCTACAAGCAGAAAGTTCTTGAACAAAGCCGTGTCCTCACACAGACAGCTGACCTTTAAGACCTGGTTCAAAATGCTGAATCCACAACAGAAGTGGTAAATGGTATGTTGGAATAAAATGATTATATTAATGGAGGAGAGAATTGTTTTTGAAAGTAAAATGAATAACTGTCAGGTTTTATTGAAAATTTTACACATTTTACTTGTATTTTCAGGATGGGACAGTGACATGTCATCCAATTTGATCCTTCTCCACCTTCTGCCACCATCACCTTGGGGTCACAAGAGACCAGGAAAGCTCTCAGCCAGACAAGCCAGTGACCATCTTGTGAAGTTCATTAAGGTAAGGTTACAGTTCAATGAAATTAGAAGAAAGATCACTGTTTTGTCCCCCATTCCTAATCCTATTAACCTTTTTAATTTGTATTTTAAAACTTTGTCATTTTCTTTTCAAACCCCAACTCATTTGAATAGCAAAACTAATGAAGTTCTCATGTTACAGACTGGGACCAGTATCCAGGGGCATCTGGAAAGCATCACAGAAAGCCTTCAACCCTACCTGCTTGCCATGGTGGCCCAGAGGACTGTGATTCACAAGTAGTTCATTGTGATTGACAAACATGCAATACCTTGTAAGTCACCTGACTCTCTATCCTGTTTTGATGAGCTCATTTTGTCTTCGGCACCTCATACAACCTGGATCTAGCAAATGTGTACAACTTCTTGCAAAAGTATATTGATTTTGAAAAATGATCATGTCTGCTATTTTGTCAGTCATTGTCCACAGATCAAGGGGGTTTTCCGGTTCCGGTTGAGTGAACGCTGACGCGTTTAGCTGCCGCTACTCACCAGCAACTTTTAAACTTTTTAAGTGTTTTTACAGTTCTCCAGCCACACTCCAACCGTATTTCTACTCTTTTGGGTAGCCTGATCATTTCATCTCTGCTGTCATCATCGTACTTCTGTGATAGCAGACTAGCTTTGCCTACCTGCTTGGCTCATCACCCACCTCTACGTCATTGCCTTTCTACAGCGCTTCACTATGTGGGCCAGCAGGGTTTATGTCTGGTCCCTACTGGTCTGGACTGTCCTGTCTCTCCTCCATCTACCTGTGGAAGGACTACTCCAGCATTCAGCGGCGGAGCTTCTCAGGCTCCGCTCTCAGCGGTGAAGATCTCCACCGGCAGCTCTTCGTCCCATCTGAACATCTGCTTCCAGCATCGCCTGTGGTACATCCACCATGGTTCTCGGCGGGGTTTCCTCTTCACTGGCTCCAAAGGGATTACCTTTGGCTTCCAGCAGTCCTCAGACTTCCCCACACACATGAAAGGTCACACCCTGGACTTAATTTGCTGCTCTGGTCTCACCCCCTCCAACTGTACTGCTGATCAACTCCATATTACAGACCATTTCCTCCTCTCATTTAATGTCACCCTCCATCTCTCCATTTCCAAGACCCCCCTTGTCATTTCATTCCGCAACATTAAGGACATTAACAAGGACTCCCTCTCCTCCTGTATCGCCACCCTGACACCGACTCTTCCTCCACCCCTGATGATATTGTCACCCTGTACAATAATGGTCTTACCAACATTCTCAACTCACTTGCTCCTGTCAAATCTTGTTCTGCTTTCTTCACTCGGTCTGCTCACAGGTTGACTCCCGATCCCCACGCCATGAAATCCAAAAATCGACAGCTTGAAAGACTCTACAGAAAATCTGGTCTCACCATCCACAAAGACATGTATACCGCTCAGTTATCTCTCTATAAGGACTCCATCTCTCATGCTAAATCACAATACTACTCTGGACTTATCTGCTCTAATGCAGGCAACACAGAGACTCTCTTTTCCGTTTTCAACAGCATCATCCAACTCCCTGACTCCCTACCCCTCCACCTCTACTCCCTGGACACCTGTAATTCTCTCCTCCGGTTCTTCAATGAAAAGGTCATGAAAATCCTCCAGCATCTTGGCTCCACAACCTCACCCCTCCCCTCCTCTGAACTTCTTCTGCCCTGTCATCCATTTTCCACCTTTGAACTCCCTCATCCCTCAGTAATATCCGAGCTCATCACCAAGTCCAAGCCTTCTACATGTCAACTTGATCCCCTCCCCCACAGTCCTGGTCAGATCTGCCTCCCCTCTCTGCTCCCCCTCATATCAGCCATTATCCACTCCTGACTATTCTCTGGAATTGTTCCCACTCTCTTCAAATCTGCAGCCGTCAGCCCCATCCTGAAGAAGCCTGGTTCAGATCCTAATAACTTCATTAACCTCCACCCCATTTCTCACCTTCCTTTAATCTCCAAAATTTTAGAGAAAACTGTTGCTTCTCAGCTCCACACCCATCTCACCAATAACAGGCTATATGAACAATTCCAGTCTGGTTTCCGTCCCCTAACATAACATTAATTGTCTCCGTCCCTCTCTCACCCCTCACACCACTGCCATCCTAGTTCATAGCCTCGTCACCTCCCGTATTGATTACTGTAACCCACTCCTCTTCAGTGTCCCCCACAAATCCCTCCATAAACTTCAACTGGTCCAAAACTCTGCAGCCCGTATCATTACCAGAACCCCCTCCTTTCACCACATCACCCCTGTTCTCCAGCAGCTCCACTGGCTCCCAGTCAAATTCCAGATCACATTCAAAATCCTGCTACATACATTCAAAGCCATCCACAACCTCGCCCCCCCTATCTGGCTGATCTCCTCCACATCACCACCCCTTCTCGTTCCCTCAGGTCTTCCTCCTCCCTTCACCTCTCTGTGCCATCCGCCCGCCTCAGCACCTTCGGGAGCAGAGCTTTCAGCTGCTCTGCCCCCCAACTCTGGAACTCTCTCCCACCAGACATCTGTAACATTGTTTTTTTTACCCCAGTTCAAATCAAGACTCAAAACTCATCTGTTTCAATCTGCATATTCCCTGTAATTTCATTTTTTTCTTTTTAACTGTCTGTTGTTTTTATTTATTTTTATTGTGTATTTATTTTTATTGTGTTTTTAATCTCCTGTAGTGTGTCTTTGTGTCCTTGAGTGCTGTGAAAGGCGCTGCCAGATAAAATGTATTATTATTGTTATTACAACATCAACACTGACTGCAGCTTCTCTACCAGTTCATGAGCAGCTGCAATGGAAAAAGCAGCAATACGTAATTTTTCTGCACTGCCCAGTTCACAGCCTCCATGATGATGATGATGGTGATGATGGCCCCTAATGAAGGCAGAAGCTATTTATACAAAGGGCCAACCTGCTCATTAGGAGTTAGACGGAATCACACTAGCACTTTTATGCCATCAGAGGCAAACTGGAGGTCATTTTCTTGCTCAAGAACACCTTAACATGCAGACTGAGGGAGCTGGGTGACCTGCATTACCTCCTCAGTTCGTCATCCTGAAGGATTCTGACTTGACTCACCTGATGCCGCAGTCGCCATGATGTAACTGTACTGGAAACAACATAGACAAATTCAACTGAAGACCAACCAACTGCTGCCTCGACAGTCTGAAAGGAGAGTGATAAACATATGAATGATCTATTTCTCTCAGAGAAAACGAAGCCTCTTAGAGAAGTTTGGCTTTTTTCTTTGAATCAGTTTAGAAAAATTCACCGCTGGTAAAATGTACATTCCTTTTTTCTACTCACTTAAACTATAATTTCTTCTGAGAGCATACAGTGTTATCATCATAGCTACAAATTTAAAAGAGAGCTTTTATTTTTTGTTGTCTGATTTCCCACAAAAGCAACTTAGTGCTTTACATCGAGAAACACACAAAGATCCGACAGAGTCCCAGCAGCACTCTGGCTGAGGTGGAGAAGTTTACACAGCTGCAACTTAATCCTGTAACTTTCAAGGTTTCATCTCACCTTAAATCTTTGGTTTAACTGCCTCTGAATGATAAAGAAAATTCAACCAAATTATGTCAAAGCACGTTTATGCCAAAGTGTTGTGGTATAACCAACAGAAGACCATTCGCATTTGGAGTGACTTCAGTGGCACTACACTGGATAAAGGTGAGGTTGTGTGATATTTTTTGTAGTGTTTCTCTTTGATGCAGCACTTTGAGCGGTTCCTAAGCTGCTTCTCACAGCAGGTGTTACGAACAGGTGTATGCTGAGATCTGCCTGCCTGCCAAGAATTGTATGCACCTGAGCGCCGGTAAAACTGACAGACATCTGATTTCTACGGCAGTGAAGCCTAAAGTGAGTGAGAAAACATTTAATGCATACAGTGTATGAGTGTTTAAAGTCATCAGGGTTTTATAACTCTCAGTAAAAACAGCATTAAATTGATCATGTTGATCTGAAATCTGACAGAAGGTCCCTGTGTTTCCAAATGCAGAGCGATGACTTTCAACTACATGCTGAGACTCGCATCCCCTCTGTTTTCAGACCAGGTGAGTGTTTTTCAGTGTTGAGTCAGAGAAGCTCAAAAACAAACTATTATGATTTTTATTTTACTGTTTACCTACTTATTTATTCATTTTGGACAATCCACACTCATTTTTGGGTAACAACACACAAAACGGACTCCCATGTTGATTTCTACGGTGACCGGGACGATTGGGACGAGTTGCATATCCGAAACGCTTTGCAAAAGGAAAAACTGATTGCTTAGTGGATTGATCAACCTGATAGCCTGATTCAGCATCACATAGAGGTTTTCATAGTTAGTTTTCATAGTAAATATTATATATTTATAACAATGTTTTGCTTATTTTGACACTTTCTTCTAACAGAAACACTGGCAACAATTGAAGCTTAGATTTAAACTTTCGTTGTGGCTTTTGTGTTTGTGTTTTCTGTTCATGTGGCTGTTTTTCCCTTTTTGCAAAGAGTTTTAGACATGCAGTTTGCCTGTTACGTCCTGACCACTGTAGGATTTCACATTCAGAGAGAGAGATTAGGTTTCCAAAACTGAGAAAGAAAAACAGACACAAAGAGGACAGAATGTGCCAAAAATCTTTGTTTTTCTTTTCACAGATCAAGCTTTATTGTTACTGTTCTTTAAAAAGTGACTGTATGTTATTATATTTTTATCTATTTTTGAGAGAGCAACCTCTGATGGAGCCGTTTGTTTAGTTCGTTCTTGAAAATTAATTGCAGTTTCTTTGTTTTCGGAAATGTAGAGATCTTCTGACAAAATGTCACAAAAACTGATTTTCAAAGTTGCAACTGAAGCTTTTTTAAATTTGCACAACATATTATTTGGAGAAAAGTGAAAGACTGGTCATGAACTTGACGTTGTTTCAATAAAATAAATATTTCTTCCTTCAAATGGAACCATGACAGAAAGTTTGAGAACCGCGTCATTGTGACGTCTGTCAAGTTTCGCTCCTGCAGAGTGAATGTGGTTCTTGGCAGAATTCTGCACAACAGCTGCTGCACATAGACAGTTGTGATTAAAACAACACTCGACGACTTGTTTGTTCTAAAAAAAAAGTTGTAGCATGTCATCTTACCACGATTGGAAAGATGTGTCGTGTGTAAACAACATTTCGCTTATGAATTATTGACTCATGATGTTTCAATCTGTTTATATTTTTTCCCGATTACACTGACTGTTGACCATCTGACTGACCATCATTATACCAGTAAACTGCTCTGACTTGTAATGTAGTTTTGGTCGAGTTCACTCACCTTCTGGATTTGTTGCTGCGACACAAGTAGAGTGAAAGTAAAAACAGAAGTTTCCCAGCTGCTGGCGAGCCGACCAGAGCCCGGCTATATAAAGCACTGATGAGACAAATATTGCAACTTGATACAAACATCCAACTACTGCTTCTGATTACACTTTGATGGACTTGTAGGTCTACTTCACCTGAGTACTATCACTTTAATGCTACTTTTTATATCAAGATGAGAGAAATATTGTAGGACCTGAACTGTGATACTTTGTTTTAGGCTTCAAAGGTTTAGTTTGAAGTATTTTAAATTAGTCCTTTAACCCGAAACAATATTGTTTACATGTTAATAAGTCAATAAGAATGATCCACATTAATAAAATACTGACAGTTTCTATTCCGACTAATTTTTTATATTATTTACTATTTTAAAATGTTCCACATATTTTGTTTGTGTTGTGTTGTATGTGTGTTGTTAACATTTATTCATTAGCATTTCTACAATTCTACAATTCTACAATTTCATTTAGCAGACGCTTTTGTCCAAAGCGACGTACAACACAAGCAAGA
>JAUZTA010049942.1:0-11737 GCA_034780835.1 Ctenochaetus striatus | reverse complement strand
CGAGCCCCACCCCCAGGCCTGGCTCCAGGGGGGGGCCCCGGTGACCCGCGTCCGGGCAAGGGAAACTGGGAACCATTATTCGTACTCATCATTGGGGTCTGGTGAGCTACACTTTGTCTGGTCCCTCACCTAGGACCTGTTTGCCATGGGAGACCCTACCAGGGGCATAAAGGCCCTGACAACTGAGCTCCTAGGATTATTGGGACACGCAAACCCCTCCACCACGATAAGGTGGTAGCTCAGGGAGGAGAAACTTCATAAAATAAAATCAACTTAAATTCAAAGAGACAGAAACAAGCAGAAAGATTCTCAGTTTGTTAAGTTATTTGTTTTGTGTTTTTACAATATTTTTATTTACACTTCATGGTTATACTTTATCATTCTTTATCATTATTTTGTATTTCTTCAGCCTCTTGTCTCTACATGTTCGATTCTGCTTTGACCTCAGCCGAGCGACTGACTTCATTCCTCCATCATGACTCTGACGGCTCTGAATATTTAAACACTTAATACTCAGATGAGTCAGGCTGCTACGAGGGCTTATACAGTAAATCAGTGCTTGCATACAAACATACATACATGTGGAAACACAGATTAGATTATTCAGATTATTGGTGCAGTCTGGTGTTAAAATATTAAAGCTGTTTTAAAATAGCTTCATATTTATAAAATATAACTTTTTTGTTCATTATTATATTTTATTATTTTGTCTGCACATTAACTTCAGTTATTAAATATCTTTGTGAAGCAAGAAATACAAAACTTTCCTCTAAAACTGAATAAAAGAAGTAGAAATGAGCACTTCTAATAATGTTTTTGCATGGTTGTACTGATACTTTCACTCATGCTAAAGCTGCAGTGAACTTTCAGTCCAGTCGTTTCTGATTAAACAGGAATAAAGCAGGTGACCATGTGACAGGAGGAGCTTCCTGTTTGAGATGAGGTGATGTTTTATCACAGGTCAAAACCGCCTTTTCATAGAAGAAAAAAACAGAAAACTAAGAATTTCTAAGAAATGACAGAGGCGAAGCTGTTTGTTACTAAAACATCAATGACTGAGTGAAATAAACATGACGGCTGACTCATGAAGGAGTGAGGAGGAGTGACTGGATGAATTCCTGCCTCCGTCTGTCTGTCTGGGTCTTTCCTCAAATTTAACCTGATGAACTTTGGTCATGACACTGAACAGTAGAAGTTTTTGGCTGTAAAATGAGAAACTAAAGTTTTGTTTTATTATTTCTGCCCACCTGTCAATGATTGATGTTCAGACCAATAAAACTAAATCACTTGGGCAAAGAGTTATGACAGGGATTTACACAATCATGCTGAATGGTCACGTAGCAGTCAGGGAGCTTTGAGAGGTTGACATGTTTGCAAAGTTACTGAGGGAAACTGAAAGTTGTGCTTCACTTTGCAGACAACAAGTCTCCATTTTTAGTTCACAGTTCTGCTTTCTCAAGTAAATGTAAAGATGCTTGTTGTGGTGAACGGAGGATAAATTAAATCCATCACAACCTTACATTTAACTTCTCTAGAAGTTTGGAAGCAACTTTAAATGTTCAGCATTCTTTCTGTTTCTTGTTGCAGCAGCCAAAGTATTCAAAAAGATGGGAAGCAAACCTCCATCGAACCACCACGTTTAAACTCACCATGCCTCCTCTCTGCTGCTCGGCTGAATCCAAAAACAACAAACAACAACAAACATGTTTCCTCCTCAGGTGAAACTCACCTTACTGAGCTTGTCTGCTGGGATGCCGTCCAGGTGAAGATGGGAGTTGTCTCCGCTCATTTTGGCCTTTTTGGAAATTTATTTGTTGTTCTGCTGCTGCACTGCTCACCTGGACAGGACAGGTTAAAGGATCAATTACCTCAAAATACAAAACATGTGGAGACAGAAGACCATGTGGAGTCCACTCAGAACACCACCCTATACAATGAAAGTGAAGAAATACTGAGTTAAGAATCAGATTTCAACAACATCCAGAGTCTACAGCCCGGCTAGCAGCTATGTTAGGCTGTAATAAGTGAGCTACATGCTAATATCAGAATGCTAACATGCTGAAGGTCTAATACTTTTTTGTTATATTTGCAGTGTTAGTTTTGTGTTTCTTTGAAGCCACAGTGATGTGTTACTCATGTTGTAAAACTAAAATTGTACAGAAAGTAAAATCCATTTAACTGACACAAAATGACTGAAACCACTGCTGCTGTCAACTAAAAACAATATTGTAAATATGTAAAACTGCTTAGCATTTAGCTTGTTTGATGAACTTAAAAAGTATTTTTACCTATAAAGTAGTTTTTAACATTATTCTTTAAAACATATTTGTGTTTTTTCTTTATGTTCTAAGATAAATTGGTATCCCTTGTTGTGCTAACTGCTGGTAAAATTTGTCATTTTAACAGACATTTTTCTTAGAATACAAGGGTTAGGGTTAGCCAGCTTTCTTAGGTACAGACGAGCTACATGCTAATTATTCATAGCAAAGGAGTTCAGAGTGAAAGGGAATCGGTCTAATGACAGTGTTCTTATGTGTTCTTGGTCTTAAATGATGCTCAAATATTTGTTTTTCCTCATTAGCCTTGTGTGGACTCACTTTTAATCAATACTGACTTTGGAGCCTGAAGCCAATCAGACATCTTTAGTTTTTCAGGTGTTTAAAAATAAGGCCTGAACCTGCAGGTCAAGGACCTCCACATCTGTATGAACATCTGTATTTCTATTAGTCAAGCTAGCATTTAGCAATGTTACCAACACTTGTGTACCAGTTTCACTGAAAATATGTAAATAAGTATTTGATCGTTTACATGAAACACCTGTGAAACAACAGCACGTTAGCATGAAGATGCTATGGCTAAGCGCAACTTTATAGATTATTTACAAAACATATGCACATTTATATCATTTAACGAATATAATCTAAGATGATGTTGGCTATTACGCTTCTGATAATAATGTTATCTTACATGCAGGACTTCACTGTACTTCCAAAACATCTCTGTGTTAAAATACAATAATTACCAATAAAAACCCAAATACTGATTCTTTTTGATAAATAATGTCATGTATCCAAAAAAAAATCAATGCACCATTTCAAATGTGTTCAATAAATCTTAAAGCTCAACAAACAGTTTTACAGTTTTATTTCCTTGCTAATAGTTTTTTCTTTTTTTGCATAATCTTTGATTGATGATCAGTTTTAGCTTCTTTTTAGTTTTTTTACAGTTTTTTTTTATTTTTAATTTTTATTCCCAGAAATGTTTTGTATTGCGGAGGCTGTTTTCAGCCCTGAGCGTTGTTGCTGCTGTCTGCAGGTTCAGGCTCTCCAGCAGGCCGGGCAGCGTTTTGACCCACTTGGATTTTGTCAGTTGGGCAGAAAGAAGAGACTATTTGGTTAAATTTCAGGAATGAATGATTCAAATCGAAACTGTCAAAGTCAGGAAGGCAAAAATAGGACTTGGAAAGTGACAGGGAAAATCCCCAGCAGCAAGTAAACCCTTAAGACTAATGAATGGATTTCTTTGTATTTGTGAATTTAACTTTTTTTTTTTAACAAAGCACTGAATTTTGACCTTGAATTCACCTTTGTTATCCATCAGTGTTCAGGTTCAGGTTTTAGCAGTAAACAAAAAGCAAACAGTCATGAGTCTTTACAGTATTTAGTGCTGATTAAGAGCCCAAAAACAGGAAGGTGAAGAGGCAGACTGAAGGGGAAGAGGCCCTTCTCTCACTTCCACCTGCTGCTTTATTACCAACACAGCAGTGACACATGAGGAGGAGGCAGATCATCTCATTTGTCATCATTTCTGGGTGGAGTGAAAGTGAACCTTCAGGGTCACATTACAGCACCTGAGGCTCTTTCACTCCACCTGCTGAAGCTTCACCGAGCCAGTGAGACGGCTTCAGTCTCAGAGAGAAGGACTCAAACTACAGGGATCACACTGTCAGAGAACGTCACCGCCCCTGAAACCATGAATGAAAACCTGTAACACACCTGAGACTCAAACACGTCAGAGTCACACCTGAGCAGGACGGAATGTTAAACATGTGAGATTTGAATCCTGCAGCCGCTGTTTTTAAAATGATCTTCAGATGAAAATCTGTTGATCAGACAGAGTTTAAGTGACATGATGTCAAATACAAAACCTGCTCTGTCACATAAAACAAAGTAAAGGTTTTCACAGGAGCAGCAAGAGCAGAAAAACAAACACAAAACCAAAAATAACAATAAAAACAAGCTTTTTCGGTCCCTGAAGGCAACAGAAACCCAAACAGATCCTGCAGGAGCCTTCAGGTTCATAAACAGGCAGCAGACTGTCTGCGGATGGAGAGAAGAAGCTTCTCATGAAGAGAATCACCGAGAACTTCCAAACTAAATCTTCTCATCAACATTTTCATTCTGTAATCACCTAATCGAACCGATCGATCAGCTGGTTTCTTCTCTGTAAACACTCATCTGACGCGTTAAAGCAGGTTTTCTCCGCGCGGACAGAAAAGTCACTCACCTTTGCGTCCTGCGCTGCTCGCACTGACAGCACGCGACTTCCTCAATGAAGACTGCAGTGTGAGAGGGTTGAACCCGGCGCGTGTTTACACCCACCGCATGCACCGCATCCACCGCACGCGGATTCATGTCGCAACACAACCAGACGCGTTTGTTTTCTGAGCGCGCGGACGCGGACGCGGGCGGCGGCGCAAATACAAACAGCGCATCAGACGGGACAAACCGGCTCAAAATAACTCAAACCGGGCTCCGTGGAGCGGAAACCGGGATGAGGTCATGACGGAGTCCGGAGCAGGCTGGAGGAGAGCTCGCGCAGTTCACCGGCGCTCGTGCGTCTCTGTGCGTAAAGGCGCACGAGGAGCGCGCAGTCTGCTCTGAGATCAGTTCACCTTCAAATATAATTACATTAACTTTCCTTTAGGAGACTGACATTAGTAACTAAACAGTAGCCTGGTGCTATAAACACTGTAATTAAGTACTAATTAAAGGTACTTAAAAGGCAAAAGAAACACCACAAGATTGAAATGAATTTGTTTGCTTCATCACGTCAGAAAACACTGAAGCTCACAGCTTTAAAGAGCTGAAGCTGCTGTCTTCCTCTACCAGAGATTTTCAGATTATGGCTGCAAATCTGTCAGCGTTTCCCATCAGCCCCAAACATTCCTCTGACCACACAGAGTTTCCTAAAAGTCCCGTCTCCTCAGAGACTGAACATGGAGACGACGGAGAGACGCAGCTGAGTCCTGAGTGCTTGAAAAGTCCAGTATTTGGCAGAAATACTCAGCATGAGAAATCTCCAAGTGCCTGCAAACCCCAAACCAGTGCCTGTAACTCAGGGTTCACCTTCTCTACTCAGGACAGTTTGACCTCCTCTGAGAGGACCGCGTCGCTCCGGCCAAAGAGCCCAGTGTTCCCAAAATGCCCCAGCCCTTCAAAAAACCCCCCAGGCCCAGAAACATCAGCTACCAGGGAAAGTCCTGTGAACCCAGAGACTGGTGAAGCACAGACTGAGCAGAGCCTGGTGTTCACCAGGACTGAACAACATCAGAAGATCCATGCTGATGTCCAGAAACGCTCTGCGAGTCCTTCAGCTGCAGAGCTCAGAGAAGCTGCAGGCGCTTCCTCTCAGAGTCTGAGGCAGGTGAGTTCAGGTGCATGTGATGAGTCAGACTTTAAAACATTCAGTTGACGTTGTTGTTGTCGGCTGAAAGTTCACTTTTATTTTTAACTGGAACAGTGAAAAACAAAAACTGCTGAAAAGGATCAGAGAAGTTTGCTTTTTCAAAGGATCAGGACTAAAACTCTTCCTGAGCAGAACATTTTACAGTCCAAAAATAAACACGTCAGCGCTCTCTGGTGGACAAACTCTGTAATGCAAACATGTCTCTCTGTTGGTATTTTAAGTGAAGTGTTGATGCAGCTCTTTTCTTGCTCTTTGGCACCAAACAGTGAAACTGTAGAAAGACATCATGCTGTTCTGCAACGTGTTTGTTGTTTAATATCAAATTCAACCTCAGTGACTGTGGATTAAAACACAGATTCATGGCTTCAAACTCTGCAGAACAGTGACATCTGGTGGTTTCTTTGACTTATAGCAGCCTTTCAAGACTGGAAAGTTCCCAAACGCCTCTGACTTTTCTAGTTTTTACAACATTTAAAAAGCAGCTCAAGTGAATAATTGATCATATTGATTCATGGCTGTTTTAGTGATCAATGTCACTCTAATATTTGACATGATCTCCAGTTGTTTTCTCTCAATATTTCAGTCACACGATCCAAACATGTTTTCATATTTCCTGCTCATTTCTCTGTTTTTTTTTCTGCTTTTGAAATCAGGACAGAAAAACTGGAGCTGATCGTGTCTTCAGGTGTAACCGTCCGTCTAAATCAGGTGAAGTGACGTTTCCATCCCTCTGCTGTTCCTGATTTATCCTCATATGAAACACATTCAGCTCTACGTCAGTCTGCTGATCCCAGTCTGATTCTCAGCTGCTCTGATTTCTGATTTCAGAGGATGATGAGAATCTGAGGGAAACATCTAAAGAACAACACTCAGCTGAGATGGAGCTGACCAGCGACATGACGCTGCTCTTGTCTGACGAGGACACAGACGTCACGGTAAAGAAGCTTTCTCACTGCAGGAGGACCAGAGTGCATCAACACAGAAACTTAATGATGAAACTTCCTGTTTATTTCACCTCCATCACACAGACGCCATCCAGCTGCAAAAAACTCTTTAGAGCTCCAAATGTGAATGAATCCACTGCTGAAAAAAGTCTCCAGCAAAAGCATCAATTTCTCCTGTTTATTTGAAAAAGTGAGCAGCTGTTTGAGGAAATTAATGATCTTTAAAAGAATAAAAGATGTTCTTAAAATTAAAACCTTCAGTGGGAACCAATGAGCTCGTAGCTGAGCGCCGCAGACAGGAAGTCAGACAGTTTTGAAAGACGCACTGACACGTTGTTGACAGTTTGTTGACCAACAGAAACTATAAATGAACGTCGGTCGTCACCTTTTAAAGACAGATTATTGATTCATTGTGAAGTTTATTTTTTTACAGTTTAGTTTTTAACAAACATCTTTCACACACATCTTTCAAAGTGACTCACACTGGAACTTCTGCTTCATGTTTTCATTGTAAATTATATTATAAAATCTTCACTGTTCGGCCTCCGTCTGTTGCAGCCGGTGGACTCTCCCAGTCCCGTCTTCCCAGAGGAACCACCTGCGAACCAGGACGCCCTCCTGAACCATGTGACTGCAGCGCCTCCAGGGACGACGAGGTGGAACTGCAGGTAAAGAAAAAGACAACATCAGAGTCTCTGCGATGCATTTAAGGCCGAAACAGGAAACAAGGAAGTCTCAGCTTTTGTCTTCTTTCTTCCTGACAGATTTTGGTGTTTAAACCTTTTTTTAAAAAATTGATTTCTACAAATAATTCAAGTTCTATTTTCTTTAATTAAACTGAATTTGTCCAGTTGAAGAGTTTCCCTCCCTTCAACTCTCCCTGTTTCTCCCTCAGACCGTCCTCTTCGTCCACATCCTCCGTCCAACAGCTGAGTCGCACCTCACAGCAAGAACCGCAGCCAATCAGCAGTCAGGGATCGGTTCGCTCAGCGGCGCCCAGGGAGGCTGCAGGCGGAGCCACGGTGCATTATTACTGGGGGGTTCCCTTCTGTCCACGAGGCCTGGACCCAGACGACTACACACAGGTGAGGACGAGTCTCATCAGCTCCAGATCTGTTTGTTTGTTTGTCAACAAGCCAAGAGAGCGACACCTGCTCATCAGGTGTGTGAGGAGACTGAAACCTTCCTCACATTCAGACAGAAACATGAAGAGGTTCATCTCAATGGTTCTGATGAGAGAACAGCTCCACCTGCTGGTCACCTCGAATATCAACATGCAGATTAAAGTTTCATTTTCATTTTCTTGTTGTTCTTGTTTTCTTCTGTTTTTGTGCACATTGATCAACTCTGTTAAACACAACAAATATGCAAGAAATATTATTTTTAATTTTCTCTGTTCTGCTTCCCCGTCCGTCTGTCCATCCGTCCGTCCGTCTGTGTGTCCGTCCGTCCTTCCAGGTGATCCTGGCTCAGATGGAGGTTTATGAGAAGAGTCTGAAGCGAGCTCAGAGGCGTCTGCTGAGGAAGGCTGAGTGGGGGGAGGCCGTCCTGCCTCAGCCGGAGGTTTGATGATGAATGAATGAATGAATGAATGAAAGCTGAGACTCACACTGAAGTAATCTGATTACACAGGTTAACTGCAGCAGTGGAAGTATTCAAGTAAGGATCTGAGTATCTCTGTTGGATATCGACTCTGTTGAAGATCCGTTTTTATCGTCACTGAAGGAAAAATAAAGTGTTTGTTGTTCCTCAGAGTTTTAAAGTTCATGATGGAACGAAATTAAACGTTAAAAACGAACCTGTTGTCTCTGATGTTTGAATCCGTTCAGCTCACTCTGGTCCTTCACTGAGCGTTCTCCGTCTTTTCCCAGAAATCTCCGTCACCTGAACCGCCTGCCGAATCACCTGAACAGCTTTTTCCTCGAAGGTAAAACCTGCATGAACTTCATCAGTTCTCCTCCTTCAAAGCTGGACCTTCTTGTGTTTTGTTGGTTGTAAATGCAAATGCACCAGTTTTCAGAAACATGACGGCTTCCTCTGCAGGCTGCAGCTGTGCAGAGCTCCGCTCGTGTGCCAAACTGAACCAGGCTGAATAAAGAGTTTGTGAATCAGCTCGAGTCCTGATGAAAACGCTTCATTAAAACACAGAAGTGTCGTTTCAGGACCGAGAGCTTCATGACTGCAGGTCACTTATCTGTCTTCATCTGCTCGTTTCAGACGTGGCCTCAAACTGAAAAGTAAAAAAGTTTGTGACGGAGCTGATGCTTCTCCAGCCGAGGCAGAGGAGGAGGACAAGAGGGCCGAAGAGGAGGAGAGGAAGAAGAAAGAAGAAGAGAAGAAGAAAGGAGGACGGGAGGACAGTGACGACTGTGAGGTTTGTCCAGGTACTGAAGCTTCATCTTCTGTTCACTCTTGTTAAGGTGCTTCAGCTTCAGGAGGAAGTTTTCTACTTTTCAAACTTTCTAAGTGACGAGCAGCAGACGACGGCGTGGAAACTTGATGAACACTTTCTCTGAACATGAAACAGCTGAACGTGTTTGTGTTCCTCAAACGACAGAAACCCAACTGAGTGTCGACGACGACGACGACAGAACTCAAGATCTGACGATGGACAACGAGGCTGCAGCAGACGTGAGCTCCTGCTTCACTTCATGAATCCGTCTCAGAAACATGAACAAGACTTTAAAAACAGTCCTTTCACCTCCGTTTGATTCGTCCACAGCTGCGTCCTGAAAGCTCGGAGCCGCCTGAGGTCGACTTGATCCTGCAGGACAATTCTCCAGCCAGGGACGAGCCGCAGGAGGAGGAGATGGAGGTGGAGGTGGAGGGTGAGACCTGCACCGTCAGAGAGACAGACAGACGCCATGTTTGTAGTTTTGTGTCAGAACTGAAAGATACTGGACGAGGATTTATTTATAACTCAGAAACAGAAACTACTTTTTTTACTACTTGTAATTTAACTTCATCGTCTCTTTTACTGTATTTGAAATGTTGTTCTGTGGAAAGTTTTCACATTTAGAATCAACAAGGAATCTGTCAAAGTCTAAATGTGTTCATTGTATTTGTTTCAGTCTAAGTTGTATCAGCAGATGGATATAAAGAGTCCCAGTGAACAAAATCCAAGTAAAGTTGTTTAGCTCATGTTTTATAACATGAAGTGTGTGTGTGTGTGTGTGTGTGTGTGTGTAGCCCCCGTGGACAGGAGGATGATGGGAAGCGTCCCTGTCAGCAGCAGCGATGATGGACGACATGACGTGAGGCAGCAGGAGGCGGATGAAGACATGAAGGATCCAGGTGAGGAGGTGGAGCTGAAGAACGGGGGTCTCCGGAGGTCGACGTCTCCTGAACTGGAAGCGGCCGTCGTCCCTGAGGTCCCTGAAGGCAGCGTGGACTGTCCCATCTGTCAGGGGTCCTTCCCGGTGACGGAGATCGAGATGCACGCTGCGTACTGCGACGAGGAGGCGGACGACAGGAGGACAGACGCCGACTGTTTCCAAGGTGACACAAACTTTACTGAAGATCTCATCACGAGCGGCTCTTAGTCATGTGATCTCACATCTGATGTGCATCTGATACACATGGAAACGAATGTGAACACAACCACTGACAAACGGATCTTATGAAACTGGTTTGCAGTCAAGTTTGACAAAGAAACTGATGATGAAACAAACATGTCTGCTGATATTTGGTCACATGACTGATGTGACTGTCTCACTCTGCAAACTTCACAACACTTTTCATCTTCTTTCCGAGTGAAAATCGACTCAACACTCGTCTTTGCTTTGTGCAGAGTTTAAACTCACACAAGCTGATTTGCATCGAGGATTCAAATCAGACCGACGTGGTCAGAAAGCCGCTGCGTTTCGCTGACTAGCAGACAGAAACGATACCGAGCAGAGCTGATGTGTAGCTGCAGAGTGAGGAGAGCAAAGCTAATGCTAACCAGTTAATGTAATTAGATAAGAGATGCTAAAACTTCTGTAGTCTGTGAGGTGTGTGTGAATAAAAACACATGTGACTGTCAGCTAATAAACTTTCTGAGTCAGTTGGTTCATTTAATCAGAAAAAAATGTTCAAGTTCATTCTGTTTTCGTTGTTTGACGTCCAGCTGTTAACATCAGTTTATTGTTGATGCTTTGAAACCTTCGTCCACCTCACAGTGTCGTCGAAGCAGCGCAGGAAGCGAACGAGGAGAGCCGAGGTTACGGCCGACGACGCCGACGGCGCCTCCAACAGGAGCAGGTGAGAAGGTTCAGCCTCGTGTTTGAGGGGAGCAGCTCAGAGTTTTCAGACGCGTTGATGTTGGACTTGTTTTCTGCAGGAACCAGGAGAAATGTTTCATCTGTCAGAAAGCTGTTCCTCTGAGAGATTACAGCCGACACACGGAGCTCTGCATCCAGAGGCAAAGTTCAAAGGCTGCAGCTGTGAGATTCACTGACCTCCGGAACTTTTACACTTTGAATTTATTCATTTCTGGATGTGATCTGTTGATACCAAAACCTGTTTCTTTCTGCTTCTGACCTTCAGAGGGAAAACTTGCTGTCAGCTTTGGAGAAAACAGAGAGCAGAGATTCAGGTCAGTCTTTTGAAAGTTTTAAGGTGGAATTTCTCATTCAGAGCAAATAAAGCCAAAATAAAAGTTCTCCAACTGATTTTTAATGTGATTCATATTTTCAAAGTTTTTTGATGTTTTTCTGACACCTTCTTCTTCTTCTTCTTCTTCTTCTTCTTCTTCTTCTTGTCGATCACAGAGGCCGGACCGTCTGGATCCAAACTCCAGTCAGGGTGAGACTTTTCATCATGACTCATTAACTTGTTAATCTGTGAGAATCAGATCAGAGTTTCAGAAAAGTTCAGATTATCACTCAGGAATTTTCAAAGAAGCAGCGAGAACTTGCGTCTTTATTCTCTGAGCCGTTTCGCCTCTTAAAGTTTTGTTTTTCCTGTGATAAATAACCTTTGAGTCGGTGATGTTGCAAAGTCACTTCCTGTCAAGAAATTCGAACATATTTGGTTTTGGTTGTCAAAGGTCAAAGGTCGATGTGACCTGACAAAACACATCAAAACCCAAAACTTTATACAAACGTCAAACAGGATAAAATGAG
>JAUZTA010049560.1:0-11840 GCA_034780835.1 Ctenochaetus striatus | reverse complement strand
AAAAAAATCAGTTCAATAGTGATTCTTTAATAAGAGTTACTTAAATCCTGAGGGTGAAGCCCTTAAAAAAGGGACTGTAGCTCCGTTAATTAGCGGATCGGCTAGTTACTTAATTAATTAGCTGAGTTTGCTGAGGTTCTTTCCACTGAGGCTTCACATTTTTACCTGAAGCACTGCGAGTTTGACATTTTTGGTTTAATCAAGATGTTCAACAGACACAGGAGACACTTTCCCAGAAGATGACCTTGGTTTTAACATTTCATTTAGCTCCACCTTCTTTGGTTCGTTACCAAATACTGCAGAACTCTCTGGTCAGCCTCAGTTGTACTTTGCATCAGATGCTACTTTGTAAATGTTCAAATGCTAAAGGATTAGATGTTAGCATTGTTAGCATTATCATTTTAAGGATGTTATAATTCTGACCTGATCTACTCAAAAGGATCAAGATAAATAGATTGAACCAACAATGAAAATCTTTACACTTTCCTTTTGGTGAACTGCATCGTGGTTCAAATGAAATTCGCCTAAAAAGTACAATTTGTTCTTAAAAATGGGAAAAAAGAGCAAAGAATAATGAGCAACAACATGAGAACAATGTAGAGACCAAAGAACAGAAAGATTTTTTTATTATAGACTTCCATACCTAATCAAGTATTTTTAAAAATGAAACTTCTGGTACGAGCAAATCCTCCTGGAGTTGGATTATATGCGAGTATAATCTGTTATCCTGCATACAAACTGATTGTAATGCCTTGGAACGAGGTGGTAATGTGGCTGTATAATATTTTTTATGACATATTTTAATAAAAAATTTCAGGTTAGCAGCTTGCAGAGAAGTAGGAATTATAAGGAACAAAAACTTTGAGCTGACTGCATAATTTATAGCAGCATGAGCGAGAAGCAGAGAGTCTCCGTGGCCTTTGTGTTGAAGTATGTTGGAGGAAACGAGTGCTTGAAAATATTAAATTAAAGAATATTTATAAAGCAAAACAAGTCGTTTATCACTATTGTGATTCCTAACTAACAATATGATTATATTGTTATTATTTTGTGGGTTCTGTTGATTCTGGTTTAGTATAATGAAATAAATTCGAACAGTGATACAATGAGCTCCGTGTTTAACGTGCTCTGGTTGATCCCCGGAGGTTTCCCGTCTCCGGATGTCTTCGGGGAGAGAAACTCCAACATGATAAGCAAACCATCTGCTCACAGGATCCGATGCTGTCAAACTGAGTGGGAAAAAAAGTCAAACTGGTGCAAATCAAACTTCAATCTAACTTTATTTTGACATCGGCGGAGCTGTGTGTGTGTGTGCAGTGATTTATTTCTGGTACATCACCAGTTAATGGAGCCGCTGGCTGCTTGCATCGAAATTTCTGACTGGAAAAAGTAATTTGTTTTCCCCCCAAAAAACTGAAACATTCTGCTCTAGCACCGTACTACGAAGCAAAGAACAGATACAACAAAACCTTTAGCCTGTGTGATGAATTTATAACAGTTTTAATGTCAATTTTTTCTGTTTTTTAGGCAGATTTCCTCATTGTGTCACAGATTGTCGCCTCCTTGTCAGGTTCAAACTGTCGGATTAGCGTCAACTGTTCGTATGTTGTTGCACTCAATCAATTAACACTATTTTTTTAAGGATTTCCTCACGTTATCTGCTTTTTTAAATCAACAAAACTCCAATATTTAATTAATATTTTTGCATGGCTTAAAATGTGCCGTGTCGTTGTGTTACGTGAGCGTAATTTGAGTAAAATGTTAAAACGACTCACTTGACTCGTGCTGCACTGATGGAATCTGACAGTTCAGTTATGGACGTAATGCTGAATTGATTAAATTTGGTCCCAATATTGGATCATGTTCTCTATGCCATGAATATACAACGAGAGTTGGATTATTGGCAAAATAAATGAGTTAAACAAGATAATGAGACTTAAATTTGTAGCAACCAAGAAGGCCAAACGCATCAAATCGTCAGTGCTAAGTGCCTTACATGTCTTTACTCGATAAAGTGGCTATCTAGAGGCCATTTTGGTTCTGATCTTCTTGAATACCAAGCGAGGTGACCGCTGAGCCGGATTCATTATTTTCCTTTCAAATCTCATTTTTTGTATGACAGCACTTTGACCCTCGAGCCGCATGTTGAGCCTCCGAGTACTTTTGAAACCTGGACCGCCTGACCTTGTTATTGTCGCCATGAGTGGTGAGTTCACACGGAGCACGCTGTTCCTCATCCTTCAATATCTCTGCTTTACTTAACTAGAGGAGAAAAAAAATACCCAGCTTTTAAATGATTATCACAATATACCTAAAAGACGCCATCTTGACCTTTCGCTTTTAAATATAATCAGTGTTTTGCACGGTGGGCACTCAACATTGATTACACGCCACTGAGTAACTGAAATGTGGATTTAACAAAAAAATGATCTTTGCGATGAGAGTAAATGTATCCACAGATCTCTGCACAGGGATTGGACGGTAACATACTGTCTTGGATTATATCTAAACATCTGAAGGCAACAAACAAAAGGCCGAGACGAAGCGTTTGACTCTTTCCTTGTTTGTTTGTCTGAATATTTTGCACAGCAGGATGGGAACAGGTTTCCTTCTTCTTCTTATTATCATTATATTACAGCAGTGCAGCGTCGTCCAAAAAGTGCCTGTTGGGAACCGACTGATTGCTTCGCCTCGGGCTCTGTGCTTCCTCGGTCATGAGCGACACACCTGCCATCACACTGCTGCTTCCCCAAGCTGCAGAAAAAAAACTTGTCATTCGCTGGAAAAACCACACAAAAGCTTTCTGTGGCCTAGATGAAGTCAAAGCCTTTTCTGTGACCAAGCTGTTTTCAGGAACAAAAGCTTTCATATCAAAAAAAAAAAACACACTGATGCTTGAAATGTTTGACTCAAGCAAAACAAAGTGGAAAACTTAGAATACTTTGCTCCGTTGGAACGACTCCTTTAAATGTGCCGGAGTCTCTAATGGAGGCAGAGTCATGTCAGGCAGGATGTTTGGCTGCGTAACAATAGAGCTTCCCTCTCTATACATTACACAGTGTGTCCCACTGGCAGGAGCAGCATTACTAATAAAAATGTCCTCTAGATCTCAAGAGCTTGCACTCGACATTGCACTGTCTTGGGTCCTCAGCAGTGCAGCTGCCAAGACCGAAGTCCTTCGATGAAAAGCTGCCAAGAAAATCGAAGGACAGACTTACATTATGGTGGACAAAGACTCTTTCCATTTAAGTCAGATGTACTTTACTTTAAGTGCACATCACCATTTCTCCATTTACTCTTTTCTATCATCTTAACCGAGCTCTTGTCGGTTCTGTCTTTACACGTCAGGCTATTTAAAGTGTCTCTGTAGATGAAGAGCACATCCATGATTAGACGGCGGTTCATGTGGGTTAAAAATGCCTCACGGTTTTGTTTGCGTGTGCAGTTCAAAGTCTGATAGAAACGCTGCACACTCCTCTTGCTTAATAGGTAAAGAGCGTTTTTTTTCGAGTCCCAGCGGTGTCCTGTGTTTTCAGGCGATCGCTGTGAGCTGACCTGGTTTAGCTCTCCCTCGGAGAGGAAATGTCAGCACCAGAAGGCTTGAGGGGGGAACAAAAGCTCAGTTTGTTAGGGCCCCTTGATGAATTTGTTATGACTTTACTCACTCTGTGTAAGAGCTTATTAATATTAATGTGAAGGAGTGCACCTCAGCATCGGTGCAGACAGTATAAAACGGAGCTCTGACGCTCCTGTGTGGAAATACTTGACTTTTTTTGAACGCCACAGTTTGAAAAATCAGCCCCGCAGGAGACTCATGTCAGATAAGCTGAATGGAAACCAGCTGCACGTTTGCAGTAAATGACGTCAGTAATCTTGTTATTAAAACTATAATATAATTCTTCACCTGAGTCATAATGACTCACGAGCGTCTCGGCTCTGTGGATAACCAGGTCAGTCTCGGTTGATGTATTTATTGCGACCGGTGAGTCAAATTTTTTGCATTTCCATTGAAAGATCTCCACATCTTCATCCCTCACCACAGGCCACGCCCCCTCGCTCCTTCAGGACGTCCAGCTCTGACTATTTTCCTTTTTCTTTTTCTTGCCTTACATGTAATTTTGTTGCAGAGAGTGAGGTGTTTGTATCAGTGAGAGCTTGTCAAGTGTTGCCTTGTGATTTCTGATTCTCCCACAGCACTGAATTTCAAGTCAGATGTTTTTATTTATCAAACCGTGTTGCACTCTTGGTGTTTTTATGGTTCACAGACGTGAGTTGGTAGGTAGGCATCGATCCGTTCAATCCACACGGACTCCGACTTCCGTCTCTGTCGTCAGTCGGGTAAACTCCGCTGGGAGAATAGAGGAGGGAAACTGTGCTTCTTTGTATTGATTCATCGATCTCATATCTCTGCCTCCCGCGAGCTGGAAATCTGCCTGCAGTGAGACCACAAAGCTCACAGCGCCAAGGCTGCTGATCAATGCATATAAATCATTGATAACGTCACAACACATAAACAGCCGGAGATTGGAGAGACTCAAACTGCTGCGTGTGGAGTTTATGTGTCACCGGTGAAACAGAGATAGAGAAGAAATAGACTCACAGCATCCAGGTCTTTGGTTCATCATCTGACTGACTGCATTTAGATACGAGACGGATGAGTGACATCACAGACGCCTCGAAAAATGCTCTCAATGTGCACCAGACTGGACACGCCCCCGACGCCAGAATGATGTCATGTGATGTTTTTTTTCTTGAATATCTTAACAGTTAACCTGTGTAGTTTTTAGTTTCACAGCTTGTCTCCCGCATGACTCTGTCAGGATAAGTTGCGTTAACTTTGATGATTCCCTGATTCTTCATCCTAAACCGTCATCGAATCAGGTTTCCCAATTTGCAAACACTTTAATCTGTGACCTGCAGTCAATGACGTCAGACTCTAAAGCCTCACAAAGCGTTCAGCAGGGATCTGTGGTTGTACTGGTTGCATAGACACAACAATAATGTGATGTCGCTAGAAAAACAGACAAAAAGTCATTAAAACAGAAGCTTCAGGAAAAACTGGAACATTTAATTAAAAAGTGATTAGAGCAAGTTTTTTAAAAGTTTTTTAAAAGACAACAACTGTCATCTGCAAGCATTAAAAAACATGAGGAGAACTTCTTTAGTTCTGAGTAAGTGTCTGATTGGTGGCATAACGGCACAGCTGACATTAAGAAATCTGAGTCAAACATATAAAAACCTGATGCAAGTAGCATCAAAACTGAACACTAAGCATTGGAAAGAGATGACATCCCATAATGATCTGTTTCCACAGTGTTTTTTGGATGGTTTCATGTTAAAAGAATCCAAAAGTTTTCCTTTATTTCACAATATATGTTGCGAATTACAGTTTTTAGCACGGCGGTGGGTCTTTAGCGTGCAGACTCTTGTCGTTTTATCTGATTGCTGCGATGCATGATGATGATGATGCAACATCCATTTTACAGACAGAAAGAATTGCACCTAAGGTACAAACACACTTCCCTTTTGATGTTCCCACATACCAGGATGATGATACCCCCCGACACACTGGTAAACAAATTTAGGGGGTTGTTTACGAACAGCGAGATTAAGCCGAACTGAACCGGCTGCCTCCTCAAAAACACACATCCAAACATCACGGAAACTTTATGAGAAGTATAGTCCCACTTTTTCTGAGGAGCCGGAGGCATTTCCTCATGAAGAGAGATACATTTTAGTTTGAAATAAGGTCATGTCACGACAGAAATTTATAGTCCCGCTCCTCATTGGATTCCTAATGCTTCCCCTTGATTATCACCTTTTTCCTCTTAAGAAACATGTATATTGCAAACTTTGAGAGAAACTTTTAGATTTGCAGGTAAAGTTGGATAGTTTTTCTACTTTTAAATCTCAGATTAGTTCAAACAGAACTGACATATTATCAGGTTTCTGTCCCTGGACTGAAGAGTGAGCTGACTTATAGATGTTTTAAATCCTCACAGCCCTAAAACTCGACCAAGTTTATCCAAAAACAGAAGTTTTGCTGAGCTGCTGTGTTAATTAGTAATTAAAGCCACAGCTGCCTTCGGGAAAGGATTGGATTGTTTGTTGACTCAACTTTAGCTATATTTACAGATAACATCTCTAATTCTTTTACTACTGGTTTAACTAATTCTATAGATCCAATACATCAGGTCTGTAAACTCCAGAGCGTGCTGTTACTCTGAGAAGATCGGTGAGTTAATATCTCGGTGTTATCTGAGGCAGAACCATAGGCAGCTGCTTTTGTAAACCAAACGATTACGTCCAAAACATCTTGAATCTATCCCTTTCTAACTCCTAATAACTGTTATTTGTTGTGTGACAAGGCAATTACGACTTGTGGCTCTTCTGCTTGTCAGTGACTGTTCATCAGCGCCGGCTTTGGAGCTTGTAATAAGAGGGAGCAGTAATGCCATTAGCACACTATTATCACAAGGCAGACAGCAGAGAGCAGATAAACCTGAGCAGCCTGAGTCTCTTTTTCTGCCCTGTTGTGTCCTAATCTCCTCTGTCTCTGTTTTGCATCTTTTTCTGTGGCACCTGATGATATTTGTCATCAGGTTGGAGAGCCGTTGCAGTCCTTATAACTCTGCTCCATTGGCTGTCTGATAGACCAGGCGTCCCCTCCTTTACATACAAATTGTGTCACTCTCAGCCTGGCACTGACTGACTGTGTGACCGTGTGCACAATACAGAATCAGCACGGTCTGGTAACCTTTTTAATGTGTGCACTTTGTTGTTGTACACATCTCTGACACTTAGGTCGACTTAGTTTCAATTAATATATCGTATACTTCAGCATTCTGCACCGAAATGGTCCATTTGGCACAATTTAAAACGCTTCTGTTTATTGGGTTTTTTGTAGTCGCACCTTTTCGGTTGATTGTGCCTTCAACGTTTGCATCAGACTCATCAACTGTAACAAGGTGAAACAGACATGCCCTTTTATAACTGCTGTAATTCAAACCAGTGGAAAGTTACGCATTGCAGCTAAAAATTGAGTTGGGGAGGGGGGCAGAGAAAGTTCGGTGGGTGTGCTGTTTCAAACAGAACTCTTGACAATAGTGAACATGTTGCAAAAACTCCATTATTGTTTCAGGAAGTGCCACTTAATTTTAATCTTAATGTTGAGAGGCACAAAGTACATTAAGCACAAATATCCATTTGAAACTGAAATGGCAACATAATTGTTTTATGATGTTTTACATGGTGCTTTGTTTTGTTCTGCTGTGTAATAATGACATTGTTTTAATGGCTCTAAAGTATTGCAAGTTTTTTTTTTTTAGGAGATTTTGTAGCTGAATGCATTTGTGAAGATAAATTCACACTCTCGTTGACTTTTATTGGGTGTGTTTGCATTAGGAAGTTAAAGTGTCTTGTTTTGAAAATGTGTTTCCTCATTAATACCTCTCGCCTGGAAAGTGTAACACAGAGATACAGTCGTCTTCCTGTGCCTCTGGATGACAAGTGTTGCCACGGCAACATGCAGAACTGTCCCGAAAGTGCCGCTGAAGCTGATGTGGAGCCAGCTGTGACTTTGCATCAGGGCTCCATCAGCTGCAGAGCCGATAAAGATAAAATGTGCAGGATTTACTTAAACAACCTGTATAGACTCATGCAGGAATAATGTCTCTCAATCATCTCTGATGAACCAAGGGAAGTTTGTTGTGGTGTGTTTTTCTGCAGAGACGCTGTCTTCTGCCAGTATTTCTCATTTTCTTGTTGTTTTCCTGGTTTCGGGATGTTTTTGGCAACCTTTGGGTAGATTGGTGCAGCCCCCTCAGCCAATGGCAACACAGGAATTTATAAATAAGTCCTGATCAGTCACGTAGCAGAAATAATGATAGCTGAGGGAAACACGGTAGTGAAGAAGCATAAACACAGTGAGTGAAACTCAGAGGAGGCCAAAATTGCCGTTTTAGAGCCAGAGTGAATCTGGAGTTTGCCTGTTTTCTGTAGGACAGATGTAAAGTGTCAGTGAATAAACAGATTAGCCTGCTAACATATCAGCATTTCTATTTGACAATAATGAAACGTTCCTAAGTACTTTACAGTGTATGTAATGCACACACCAAGTTCTACTTGATAAGAGGCCGATTTGAATTGTGTGTTAACAAACTCTGACTGGAAAATGCTGCATATTCTGCCTTTGAGGAGGCTCAGATGATTCTTTTAAGACCGACAGTCATCAGTTGCTTCAGTCATGAAAACTAGAGAAACCCAGACTTGGTCGTCTAACCAGCAGAGCCGTTTTCAGTGCAGATCTCTCCCTTTGTCGTGCTCTGTTACAACTGAATGAGAGCCTGAACAGTGACTGAATATGTACAACGAATGCACAATATGGCTCAGGAATTTACTGCTCACATTTGTTACTGCAACAAAACTTTAAGAACCTCCGAGTTTTAATCCTCTGGTATTTACTGCAAACATTACATGGAAACTAAAAGGTCAGTAAATTCTTCAGGCACAGCGAGCACCACATTTAAAATACATCACCTAGCAGCAATTTAGTGAATAAAACTTTACTCTGTCGGAAGATGCACGGTGTGTAAGTTTGTATGAACTGATTGTTCAGTGGGCATTAAACCTCAGCAGGGCAGATTTATGCAGCCGGTTTGTAGCCGAGGTTTTTCTAACTGAGACGTGGGCGACATGAAGCCAACACAGCCAGGAGTTGGAGCTGCAGCAGCGTCTGCGTGACACCTCTCATATAATTAATGCTGCAGTTTACTAAAAATCTTGCTCCTTTTCTGAGTTTTAACTAAGTGAAACGTTAATACACAAGTATGATGTTCGTGTAAAGAATGTCTTAGTTGTCAGATATTATTTTATCCTTTGTCACATCATGAATAATCATCCATAAGTCTGCTTTGAAATTAAATTAAAAATCATGTTTCTTATTTTTCAGGATAATCAGGTGTTAAATATTCTCAGTGTCACAGTAACCCAGTGATTGTTGTCTGTAAACTCAAGAGTTCTTTGCAGCAGAAACTGCTAACAGCTATTTTGGCTTTCACTTTCAATGCTGCCAATTTGTCGAAATGTGAGCAAATATTGGAGAAAAAAAAAAGCCAACTCTGTGACTCAGCGCCAGAATTATGCTTCTTGTTTGCATCCCAAAAGCCTCATGCTTACAATCCCTAAAGCCCACAGCAAGCTGAAGTTCTGAATATGGAGGATGAATTTTTTTACTAGCCGGTGGACAAAGAAGGAAGACAAAAACTAATGACAGGAGGGACAAAACCCATTAAAATAAATGTGTTTTATGTTTCACTGTGACAGTAATGAGGCTCAGAAAGTCCTTTTACACAGTTTTAATACTGCAGCATCACTGACACTTGGCTTCATTCATGTTATTGAGCTTTAACATGTTTAAATTTAACAGATTTTGTCTTGTGACGGCTGTCAGTCACTTACAAGACACAAATCCTTTTCTACAGTGGAAAGTGAACCACAATATGTAGAGAAATATGTCCCTGCTGGAAAGAGAGAAAATGGGCTGTTTATGCTCTAAATTGTGAAAATATTCTAAAAAGCAATTTTCACTGACCAGAAAAAAATAATAAAAAGGGCTTTTTCATTCCTTTTTTTCTTTTAGAGGTAAAGAACAAACAATAACCAGAATTCACAACAAATGGAAGCAATATGGCTCCTTCAACAAACCTCAACTGAATCCTTAAACGCTTTTCTGAAACATTTTTCGGCAAGAAATAGATAAAATAATAACCGAGTCCTTTTAAATTTGCTCTGCACTGCCTTGTCTTACAGTTTGACCTGAAGGTTGATGAGCGGCTCCTCCTTTGACTCTCTCCATCCAACACTCTCGGTGTCTTTAAGGCAAATTCAAAAATGCTGAAGTGCAGACTTTTCTGTGCAGGCAGCATGAAGGGAAGTTCTTCCATGGTTCATACTTCCATCACTGTCATACAAACAGGGATGAAAATCATCAGTGTTTTTCCCTTTAATGTAATGTATTTTTTTCTATTGGTTGAGTTGGATAAAAGCCACATTCGGGACTTATGAGTCAACTGCTTTCAGCTGATGGGCAGACGGAGCACATCGGACCTTGTTGGTACCAGTTTTATGATCTTAAAAGCCTTTGCTTTATGGCTCAGGGCAGCATTTAACTAAATGAGGGGAGAAATAAAAAGGTGGGTGACATCACGACTTCCATCCTCGGATGTATACTTGAAATGCTGCTGGCACATCTCGTACAGTTTGTTCTTTAAATGCATGTGCAATAAAAAAAAAACTAAAGATCGGGGTAATTGTGTTTGCACTTGTGAATCTTAAAGAAGAGTGCAAGAAAATTATGAATATTTTATTGTGTAAGTGTGTGTGGAAGCCGAAAAACAAATATTGACTCTGAGTTTGAGGTTTACGATTATGATTTATGATCAGTTTCCCACCAAATGATCTTTATTTCCAAGCTGCGCCTGCAGACTGAAAAAAAAAGACATATTTCAAATATAAATATTCACAGTTATATTTGGATTCTATCAAGTAGTTTTCATTGGAGAGAAACAGAAAAAAGAAGATTAGATTAAATCTTTTCATATCATTTAGCAGAGCTATTTGAAACATAAATCAGGCTTTTTCTCTTCAGTTTGATGTTTATTTCACGCTGCAGCTCAGTCTGTGTTTCAGTGTTTTTCCTCCTTCCCCATTTATCTCTGCTTCACTCTAATCAAGTGACAGCCCGTCTAAAATGCTCAGACAGACAACATATATTTTAGCTTTTCTGTAATTTGTCAACAATCTTTACAGCGGTTCTGTAATATCTTCACAAGCATCCGATTGTTGTGTGATTGACTGAAGAGACACTACAGGCAGAACTGTGCCGATAAACTGAAGCAGGATAAACAAAGTCTGCTCCATGATAAAGAGAGGTAATCAATCACTGAAATGGAAAAATATATTTGGGATTTTCTTATCTTTTGTTTGTTTGCTTGAAAAGTCTCTGCACAGAGCGTTCCAAAGTTTGGCTTATCATTCTGAAACTCAATAAGTGTAGAAGTTTATTCATATTTTATTTTTATATTTCCTTTCTTGTCTCAAACTATTTACCAGTCTTACCTGATCTACTGAATTCTAACTTTTTATTTTAAATCCGACTGTTGGTTCAAACTTTTATATCAGCTAGCAGGGATCCTAAAAACAATAAATAAAATAAAAAATAAATCAAATCTCTGTGACATTCTAGTTCATTTCATGGTCCCAAGAAGATGATTTCCAGAAAATTTGTAAATGTGTTTGTTTGCTTTTGGCTGAGAAGATGGATGTTGTTTTGGACTGTGTTTATAAAGCTAAAGGTAGCAGCTAATTAGCTTAGCATAAAACCTGTGAAACTGGTCAAACTGCTAGCCTGACTCTGACTTTATAAGTGTTTTAAATGATGCCATTGCAGTTTATGGCTGTCGCTGCACAGAGCCGTGTGTTATATTTCAGTGTCAGGAGTTAACACACGGCTCTGTGCAGGTAAACCCATCACAGTTCTGTAGCTTTGGATCGTAGCATAGTGCACCGGCTGCACCATTGAGTAGCTCATTGATCGACGGACAATAACGATCATTGTTTTGCTCAGTTAAACAGTCCCTTCAGGAATTTGCGATGTTGCGATCACAACAATTCACGTGAATTCAACCAATCTCCGTGAATTCTGCGCAATTTTGCAATTTTGTCCAATCACCGCCACTTTTCCCCAATTTTGGCCAGCCTCCGGTGAGTTCCACCAATCATAGCAGTCCCCAGCGCAAACGTAATGCACGTACGTCACCCAATTCACTTCCTTGTTTATG
>JAUZTA010049321.1:0-11901 GCA_034780835.1 Ctenochaetus striatus | reverse complement strand
ATGCAGGCCAGCGGGGGAAGGGGGAGGGGGGCGAACCGCGCCCGAGCACGGTTCGAAACAAGTGGGCCTAGTGTGAAAGCACCCTAAGTGTTGTTAAATGTTAATACACATTTGCAACAAAATAGGAAGAGAATATTGTATAACTGTGTATTAAAACTGTTCTACTAACATACTTTATGCTGTGTTTTAAGTTTATTTGCCATAAATAATTCATTCAGTCAACACTTCACATTGCAAATGTGTGTCACACACATCAACGAGTTAAGTACAGAAAGAAACAAAGCAGGTTAAATAACACAAAGAGCTGCAGACAGTCGCAGCAGGTTAGAAGGTTCTGGTGCTGAAGGAAGAGAGAAGGGGGAATGAAACATCCACCCACACACCACTGTGATGTTATCCAGAGAGAGAGAGACAGACAGAGAGAGAGAGACAGGGAGAGAGAGAGGGTGAAGCATGTGGGGTAGAGAGGGCGACAGAGAGAGCAAAAGGATAAGCAGAGAGACAGAAAGGGGAGAGAGAGAGAGACCAAAGGAGGGAGATAGAAAGAGAAGTGGGGGTGGAGAGATGAGAGAGCAGAAGAAAAGGAGGATTTAACACCTAAATTTAGCTGCTGAGTGTCTCATGAGCACACACAGACAGATACAGCAGCCATAACATCTGATATTCAGGGTCGAACATCAGGAGGATTTTCCCATTTTTTAAAGCCACAGAGACGTTTATCATCACATCAGCAAGACAGAATGTATGACCACTGTGGAAACTAAAGAAACCTGGTGTGGAAGTTACAGAATCTAGTTTTTAAAGACAGAAGATCCAAAGAAACTGCAGAGTTTATTCTAATTAACATAAATGACGACTTTGCTGTCCCGAAACGGGGATCCTTTTTAAGTTTGTTCACACAAAAATGAGAACGAATCTGGATTTTAACACTATTTTGGATCGCATTTCTATTTAATTTAGTTGCTCAAGTAGTTTGCTTAACTTTCAGAACTTATTTTAATCCCTCAACAATAAACACCATGAGCTATCTAATTTTTTTAAACAAAATCTCAGTTAGTTGAGATGATGTCAGTTTGCTACTAAAATACAACACCAGCTAGACATTTCTATCTAGACTTTTTTAACAAAAAAAAGAAAAAATAATAATAACATGAGTCTGAATCAGTGACTTCATGCAAGAGTCTGTTGTTCGAGTATGAAATCATCGCAGTACTCAGTGTGTGTTCAACCTGTAGTTCAGCACCTGTGGAGCAAACTCATTTATGTCGCCAGGAGGGAAATCTTTTGCTTTATGCACTGACCTGTTTGGTAATTTCATTAATGCATATGAACACTGTGGAGCAGAGCAGTGCAGTGCAGTGCAGGGCTGGCACATCTGTGGCATGAAACAAACACACATTTCTGCTTGTTTTTTTAATATTTTCTCCAAAAAAAGCAGAAGATTTAACAGTATGTACATTCCAGCCACATAGCTTTTGTGAATTTGCTGCATTAAATTTAAACTTTTCTATGTGAGACTGTCACATAATGTTGGTTTAAGAACGGCAGGTTAGGTCAGGTGACATTAGATAAGATTAAATCAGGTATCAGGCTCGGCTACGTGTGGTTTAACATGCTGCAGACAGAGAGGGTTCGACTGCAGGAGTTCGGTAACAGTGTTGAGTCAAGTTTTACAGCCACAAAATGTAAAAGTCAATATAAAGCAGATTGCAGCCAAAATGTGAGTTTATAACTTCCACATGTAAATAACATGTTGAAAAATAAAAATCCACACCTCTATCTATATATCTAACGACTCATGAGTGTCTCCAGTTTGTATAATCGTAACAAACAGTGTTGAAATATCAAATTAAATCAAAAAATAATCAAGTCATTTGTATCTTTATAGAGTCCTCTCGTTATGATTCAAAAACGTTGCCGTTTTCTCACAAATATAAATCATGTTTAGACCATCGGTCTGGTTTCAGACAGAGCGAATGAAATAAGTAAGAAGATATGCGTGTTGTTGATCCCTGCAGCAAAAACTAGGTCACTCCTGCTGCAAAAATTAGCCTCTAAAATAAATGCAATAAAATATGTGTAAGACTGATGATGCAGCATCCGAACCACAGTGATGCAAGCTGAGGTCTACAAAATAAAGATTGCACATTTAAGGATAACTGATGCTGAACTGTTCTGATAAAATGGAACTAACAGGTTTGAAACTGACAAAGTGATACTCAATATTATGAAATTTCCGGTTCCAGGAAGCTTGTTCATCATGCTCCATTTGTGCTGTGCAGAGGCTCTGACCTTGATAAAACAGACTCAAGTGTCTGTGCAGATGAATTTTCTTTTTCTTTTTTAAATAAATTCTGAACAGTTTTCATTGTATTTTTCATTGTACATGTTTTTCATTCCATGAACAAGAAAAGCAGCCGTCGGCGGTTCATGTAACAACCTATTTATTCCAACAGTGAACTCATTTCAGCTCTTTTTTGGAGAACATCAGTGCTTTAGTATATTATTTGGTTATTTTCAGTTTGTGCCTGTTTTAGAACACTTCATCTCTATACATTATTTATACTTATATCAATTTCCCCCCTTTGTGTTTATGAGTCAAGTGCACCTCATGCCAGTTTGTGTGTGTGTTGTTTTATTTGCACATTTGTTTTCATGTAGTAAAAAAAAATAATTCATGCATGATGAAAAATATATATGCAATTGAAGAAAAAGTGGAATCAGTGTCACTGTGCAGAATATGAAGGTGTCATTTCTCTCAGTTTCTCTCAAAATCAGGTGTCAGTTTTTTTTTCCTCCAGTGAATTTAAAGTGTTTTTGAAATGAAAATCTTGATATTCAAAAGCACTGAAACTAAACTTTCATCTTCTCTTTAAACATTAGCCAACCACTTGCAATAAAGTTATATTCTTGTCAAACCTGAGGGGGAAAAACTGCTTGCTATTCATGTAAAAAATTGATCAAGTTTTCCGGGATGCTGAATAAGAAATGAATGAAAATGAAGCTTTCAGCTCGTAAGGAGTTTTTATTTTAGAGAGATTCTCTGACAAACATTTGTGACAGTGCTGAAGTTAAAGCAATCTTTGGTTTATATATTTTTATATTTTAGTTCTTACTTTTTTATATGTAGAGATTTTTTCCCCCTTGGTGAATATGACAAATATTACCAATGTCTCTTCTTCAATAATTTTTTCTACAAAAATGAGAATAACTTTGTCTAAAGCCCCGCACATCCACCTGCAGAGCAGCCAGCACTTTTCTGGTTCATAATCCTGCCTCAGCCTCATGTTTTTACTCCAACGTTGTTGTTCGTGGTCTGTGAGGTGCAAACGTCAGATTTCCAGAGAGAAAAGAAAGTAAAAAGAGTGTGTCCTGGTCATAGATCAGTTATTAAATTGTGGGGAACCACGCAGAGTTCCTCCTGCCAGGCGGCTGACAGCTCTGTCAGCAGGAAACTCACCGGGCGGCAGGAGACGAGGATGATTACAGTCTGCCACCCGTCTTCCTCCGAACATCGCTGTCATTGAGAACAATGACGTGGCCGCAGTGACAGCGCGGTGACCTGACTGACAGTCTGCGAGTCCAAACAGGGTTTTCTCAACTCCTGACTCGATTTATTGACTTTTCAGAGGCGGACCATAAAGAATTACAGGCCTGAAGCTTCAGGCTTCTGGTTGCATCTTCGCGTGAGCAAAATGCAAGTCGATGCACGTCCTGCGGAGAGCGCCGTATTGATTTACATGGAAGTGTGTCTGTTCTGTGAGGACGACTGCAACTGGGGAGAAAAAAATGGCTATTTAAGCTTATTTCCTCAGACTCTGAGATTTCTTCACAAATTTTCTGCACCTAGAAGTTTACAAAGAAAGTTTTTTTGTTTTTTTTTTAAAGAACTCATTGATTTTGAACCGTCTGACAAAATTTATTGTCTTAGCATTCGGCTCTGGCATTAAGAGACTATAAAGTACATTTTGTTGCACCCCGTGCTGTAAACTGATAATAAATGAACTGTGCTTGTTGTAAACTCCTCCTGTGAAGATGCTTGAACATGAAGGGAAGTGAGATTTGATTTTTAGCTCACTTTTGAACCTCCAGGACCTCATAGTGGTGACGAAATCGGGTCCTGGCCTCAATGCTGCAACAACGGTGGAGGTTCAGAAAAGTCAGCAAACTCAATTATGCTTTGCAACATTTTATCTACTAAGCTACTAGCATCTGTAATGTCCGTGCTTTCATCAATTGCAACTAAAAATGCAATAAATGACTTTACTTTGCGCTTCAACTGGCCGTCCAAATCCACTGAAAGATCAGAAATCCTGTCTGCAACTGTGTTTCTTGTCAGGCTGATATTTGCAAAAGCCTGGCGCTTTTCAGGGCACACAACCTCCGCAGCCTTCAGCATGCATATTTTCACAAATTCACCCTCACTAAATGCTTTTGAAGCCACTGCAATTTCATTAGCAATAAGGTAGCTAACTTTCGCTGCAGCGACACTGATTTCTCGGCTATGAGTAAACACAGACTGCCAACAATTCATTCTCCTTCTCTCTTCTCTGTCGTCCTTTAAGTTGTTGTATTTGTCGGCATGGAGAGTCTCATAGTGGCAACGAAGCTTACGTTCTTTCAGCACTTGAACATGCCATGAACACACCAAACACACAGCTTTCCCATTCACTTCCATGAATAAATAGGAGGATGAACATTTTTCTGGAACACTCTGCGTCCACTTTTCTCTTTTTTGACAGAGACATTTTGGGGCAATAAGGATGCCAAAACACGTCATGTTCAAAGTAGAAGATGTAAAAGGGCAGGCAGAACACAACGTAGCTCCGGACCAATGCTCCGGACTGATGCTCCGGACTAGCTGTACTTGCTTGGCCTACTTGCTCAGTCCCAGTATAAACAGTTTGCTTGCTTAACAGAATTGCTATTGTGACATCCAGTGGACACATTTAGAGCCTCAGTTTCTTTCATTGAAAACTGCAGCTCATCAGCCTGATCCGGCCCACGGGCCCTACGCTTGACACCCCTGCCCTGAATAAAGGGGGATAGTAAAGAAGAAGGATGAAGGAAGACGACCACACGCAGCTCTCGCCTTCACTCGTCTGTAGTGAGTCGCATGAACAATGCGAACAAAATGCACAGTATATTTTCCCAAAGTACGAACACGTTCAGTTTCAGGACCAGTTACCGCAGTGTATCTTTTTAACATCTTCTAAATGATTTAAATGATCTTTTAAGTGAAATTATCACATGACATTAATTTATGAAATACATTTTTAACCTTTTTCAACTTATTCTTTCTGTCACATGAACTATTAAGACTTTCACCGTGTTAAAAATAACCACTCAAACCTCACAGCACAAATATATAGCATGAAGCTAACAGTGGCTAACTTAAATGTAAACAATGGCGAGACTACGGAGTCTCCGGCTGCTGCTAGCTTACACAATGTCAGAGCCAGCTATAAACTCTTTCAACAACAGAACAAAACGCTGTTTTTCCTCTGTATGAAACCACAGTTACACAGTAAAAACTGTTACCAACATGTGTTCACAAGTTCAAAGTGTTTGGTGTACGATAATTACCTTAAATAAAGTGGAATAGTAAGCAGTTCTTGCCTTCACTCGTCTGAATTGAGTTAGGAAGAGGAGTGTGAGCCCCCTGCTGGAGCCCTGAGGCATTACAACACATCAACAAATAATCAACCCACACAAACAAGGATCTGCATCTGCCATCTACGTTCCTCTTTGTATCACTGACTGATTAACAGTATTTTCAGTGACTAATACACACAATGCTCTACTAACACATCATAGAACCAAAAATGAAACTACATATTCTGAAAATAGGATACTGTGATAAGAAAAGAATGAGATCAGCTTAAATGAATCACTTTTGCCTGAAAAAGAATCATTCTTCCTCACACACCACCTGTCACATAAGCACCGAATATATTTTTATAAGTAGTCAAATGATAAGTCACATAGTGCAGAGACTTTTGGTTCGTAAAGCACAAAACTTGATCACTTCTGAGTTCGAGTTGCAGCGTTTTAATACCCTGAACACACCAGCTGTGTACGTGTTCGTGTCAATCCAGCTGATGTCAGCGCAGCAAATGGGACAAGTGGTGTCTAAAAATACAAAATATCGCGGCATACCCGGCTGTCTGTCACCTCACTGTTTTTCTTTTCTTTTCTTTTTTTTGTCTTTCCACTGCCTCCGGAGGCTGAAGCTGAGTTTCCCAACACTGCAGACAGAAGCTCTTACAGTGTTTGGTCTTCATGTATTCACAGCCAAAAATAAGATGAGATACTATACAATATTTCACATTTCTGCATTGAGTTTGACAGTATTTGTGGGAAATGTATAATACAGGACGGTTTACACCCAGTGCCCTTTGAGTATATCTGCAGATTGTTATAAGGAGCCACTGTATTTTTTTTTTTAGGCTTGACAGCAGGATATAAGTGGTGAAATTACTCATAGAGTGTCTGTAATTTGTTTCAGTTAATCTATAGCTACACAGAAAAAGACTGAAGCTTGTTGGCACTTCGGTTTGCAGTCTTGATCCCTCGCTTTTCTTTTTTTTTTAGCTTGTACCAGCTGGCAGTGGATGAGTGAAAATCTGAAAATTGTCTTTTCCTTTTTTTAATGCTCTGTATTATGTTAAATGTTAAATTTAACCAAAAATGTTCTATTTTGAAAGAAGTAAAGGTAGAGTGTGAAGCTGGACGGGTATGAAGAAGGTTCAGGTCGTGCAAAAAGTTGATGTTTTCAGAGTTTTCTAACTCCAACATGGGAGGGTTTGCTTGTTGTTGTTGTTTTAGAAAGAGAAAAAAATACATGGAAAAAGTATTTTTACCAGGAGACAATAAAACATTAATGCAAGAATTCTGTAAAATACCAAACAGTAAACACATACAGTAGATATCAGGAGTGCTGCTGTTGCTGCATCCTGAAGCTAACTTTCACAAACAGCATCCTGAGCTCCACTGTTTGCTAACAAGAGGTCAGCCAATCAGATCATGACACCAGCTCTTCACGTCCAGTCACATTACAGCAGGGCTTCTTGATTGTCCAATAAGATGAAACTCCTGACTGACAGAGCAGCTGTACACGAAGTTGTCAGGAGCTGGGACCTGTCGACATAACTTCAGCTCCTGTTTTTCTGCGTGTGTGTGTCCATGTGTGTGTGTGTTTGGTGAACACTTAGCTCCTGCTGGCTGCAGCCTCCCGCAGAGGCCTTTCGATTTAATCAACTTGACACGCCAGGTGGGATGAAGTTAATCACCAAGGCATGACCTGGAGGGAAAAAAATAGTCCAACAGCTGTGGGTGTATTTGATTTCAGTTCATCACAGCCGACACGATGCTGGCAAGAAAAGAGCCATGAGAGAGAGAGATGATGATCAATATGGGAATGAATACCAAACTGTATTGTGCAGGACGGAGAAACTCTAGAGAATGTTTTATTGGTTGACTGTGCAACTTAAAAAAACAACCACAGGCTTCCTCCTCATCAGCTGCTCGCTTCTCCTGAATCATGTCATGATTCATTCAGTGGCCCTGTTTAGCTCGATGGGTGCAGAGAGGCGCTAACAGCAAGAGATCAGCACTCGTTCTCCATCAGAAAGGTAAAAGGAGTCGGTGTAATGGTCCGTCGGCGACAGAGAGGCTGAAGCTTTCATGCGTCGTTTTAAAGGCTGAAATTCCATCAGCTGCAGGAGATAAATGAAATAAAATCTACAACTTGCCACGATCGTGTCGCAGCATTTGTAAAACCTTTCAGCTCTGCTTCACACCAACAAAGAATCAGACTGAAATGGCAAAAATTCAGCAAAACAGTTTTCTCTCAATGCTGCAGATTCATACCAGTGCAGAAGGAAGTATGTTTTTTTAACAGGAAGGAAGGAACATGTTTTTTTTTTACTTTTTATTTTTGTTCTCAGTGAAAATACATTTTATTACAGTAATATATATATATACATACATACTATTTGATTTTAGAGAGCATTCAGGTAAATATGTTGCTATCAAATAATAAAGAAGGTAGTGAAGTGAAAAAGAAAAAGAAAAGGAAAAAGGAAAGTGAAGAGAGGGGGAGAAAAGAGTGAAATAAGAAAGATAAGCAAATAATAACATTAAATTAGTCATTTAAAAGAAGTGGTGGGGAAAGGTGAAGAACTCCCAAGGTTTAATCTGGGTAGTTCTGGTTGTCAGTGTACTAATAACCTCATAATACGACTCCACCTCTTTTCAAATTTGTCTTTTTGTAGCCTCAGACAGGAAGTTATCTGCTCTATCACATAGACATCCCATTTCTTTAGAGTCCACAGATTATATGTAGGTGCTTCAGGCTTTAACCAGTTAATTTGTGATGCATTTTAATGCTGCCGTAAGTGAAATCTGCAGTAAGTAGTTAATGGCTCTGCTCTCTATACCTTCAGGTTGTGAGTCTTGAGGGATGTCCAGGTCAAATACCTCTTTAAGTGCTTGGAAGATCTCCTCCAAAAATTGTTTTAATTTAGAGCCTGACCAGAATATGTGGAGGTGATTACCCACATGTGTCCCACGGTTTCTCCAACATTGGTTGGTAATTGTTGGGCTCATCTTTGCAGTTATCTGAGGTGTTCGGAAATAACTTTCCATTTGAATCCTCTCCAAATGTTAGCATTAGTTACCATGTGGGCTTCAGAGCGTATTTCTCCCCAGTCCTTCCTAGAAACAAAGTAACATGTTTGAAAGTGTAGAAGTAGCAGTGATGGATGGAGTTTGTCCTCCAGTCAGCTGGGCATGCTCAGTCCGTCCCTGCACTCTGAGCAAACCTGTGCATTTACATACGGCTCGCTCACAACGCTGCGGTGTGAAATCCCTCAGGGAAACACCAGAATGTATGACTACATGAAATAAACATGAGGGACGCTTTTTTTTATTTTACATTTTTTATCTCGCTGCTGATGCGTCAGCCAGATCGAAACCAAGCCAAAGTCACGTCTTAGAGGAAGGGTCAACAGCAGGACGAGCCAGATGCGCTCATCTGTAGCAGGAATGCATCACAGAAATGGAAATATGCGAACTGTGTTCTGCTGACGGTGGAAATAATGCTGACGTGTTGGTGTCTATAATGCACACTCCTTTAATTCAACATGTCTGTTGTCTGCCTTTGATGGTGATGAGCAACATGAAGATCACAGCATATGTTGGACATGATGATGACTTCGACATGAATACTTCTGCAGCCAGTTTAGCCGCCTGTCATGGACGTCATGCACACTGTCTGACAGTTTAAACGTCACTGATGAAGGCTCATTTTGTTTCACTTCATTCGTTCATTCATCAGTGAGATGCATGTTGGAGATAAAACGAAAAGGCTCCTGAACCTGCTGAGATTAGTTAACCAGATGCTGACGAAATAAAAGATGTTTTGTAGCCTATGCTAATTTTTTTTCCATCTTTTAGCACAATATTCATAGAAATCAAGGAGTTGGTCATTAAAACAATAAGTTAATAAATATTAAAAAATCACTGTTTAAGGTTTCCAAAATGTGGAATAATGGCCAAAACTAGTATTTTCTGGCTTTATTTCATGTTGCTTGTGGCACAACGCCGAAAAAATTAACACATAAAGTTAAATGTTGTTAGTTTTACTCAAACTTCCTCGCTGTATGAATGTATGGAAGCTCTGTGTATGAGATGCTGTTGTTTTTCAGGGATTATCTCAGACTGAGGCTCTTCTGGAGAACATGAAGTAAGACCACTGATCCTCAGTATCTGATGGAAACCCCGAAACTGTTTTTATTGAAACCCTTTGTTAAAAGAATGGATGGTAGATTAACAAGATGGGTGCATTTTGCTAACGAAGGAGACGGCATCCCTCCTCATCCTCACCCATGTCTTCTGGTCAGCAACTTCATCTACTTGACTGCTGACTCTTGTTTAATCATAGTTGAACCAATTCTTTGTTTTAGACAAATTGTGTGGACAATGTGCCGATCCATATGAGAGGTCCTTCGAAATTCAGTGAACTTTTTAGGGTGCATCAAAAAACAATAACAGTGAAAGAGAGAGAAAGAGGGAACATTAGACGACCAATTTTGGAGGTCACGCTCTCTTCCAGCAGATGAGAGATGAAAAAGTCACAGCAGGATTCAGAGCCAGCAGACGTCCACATCCTGTCTCTCGGGGGACGTCTCACTTCAGATGGTTCGCTGTTGACACAGGAAGAGATGAAAAGACCTTTTTTTTTCTCTCAGATGGCTGAAACTTTTCTGACGCCTCTGTGACCAGCTGCGGTTAAGGATTCCCATCAGAAATCCACATGCAATCATTAAACAGAGTTGATAATTATTCAGTGAAAAACAACAACATGAGCTCATGTGATGAATTTTTGCTATTTTCATATTTTGTCAAAAATACGCTCACATTACAGTACGGCGAACACAACATCACAAACATCTGTACAGTGCAGTCTAATGTAATCTAATGCAACATCCCTGCAACAAACACCAACTCAGCGAAGCTTCCGGAGTCTCTGAGGCAATAATTCATCTCTATGGTATTTTATTCATATTAGTTTATTTATTAATTTTGATCAAATAATAATAAAGATAAACAAAGAAACAGTAAATTGTCATGAAAACAAATAAGATTATCAACAATTTTTGGAAACTTGATGGGATTTTTTGTTGCAAACATCTCCATTTTATGCTTGCAAATAAAAACATTTGTCTGCATTTATTTGTTTGTTTATTTACATATTTATTTCAATTATTTGCATGATCTGGCAGTTGAGTTGCTGGATTCACATGCTTGACATGACATTTCACTCGCCTCGGGCATCACGCAGCCCTCTTTGTTAAGCACCGATAATGCGAAACTATTATAGGACTTTAATGTTATTTAGACAGTATGGTATGGTATAAAAAAATATGTTTTAAAATAATAATCCATGTAAACACAGTATTCTCTCTACTTTTTCAGATTTTTAATCTGTATCTTTTTATGCTCTTTGGACCAGAGTAAGATAAAACCCCTTAAATGCCAAAGACCATCACTGAGCAGAGGCAGAGTAAATGAAACCTGTCATTGCTGAAGATCCACAGCTTGTCAATTGATGACACCTGAACAAGCTCCATTACCTGCTGACAGGTGATGAGATGCTGTTAAAAGCTCCAGAAGGTTAAAGGTCAAAGGCTTAAGGATCTTGACTGTAAACTTTAGCAAAAGCATTATTTTAGTTCTCATATCTGATCTGTTTGCCGATTAATTTTTTTTTAGTAATATTTCTCTTATTTTATGTGGTGAAAAGACACATTAAAGGTTTGGCAAGACGGATCTTCATAACTTAATGAACAAAAACAAGCAGTTAGTCTCTGAAATGACAAATCAAGACGTCTGAATCACGTTTGGATTGAAGTCGACTTTTCTGCTGCAGACAGAATGGAGTGTGTGTGTGTGTGTGTGTGTGTGTGTGTGTGTGTGTGTGGGGAGAGTGTTGTCAATATTGTGTCAACCGACCTGAGAACACGCCGTCTGTAACTCAGTCTTCATGTCGAAGCTTTGGATGTTGACATCTCAATGTTCCACCAAGAAGCTCATCGCTGCAGACTGAGGCCGTTCATTTTTTTTTGGAGAAAAAAATGTGTCGATTCAGTGGAGTGAAGAATAGAAACCGCCAGCAGAACACGACACAACAGAGTCTCACAGGGTTTTGTGAAGTGCGTATAAACTGTGAAACACAGATTTTGTGCGTTGGACGTTATAAATTTCATTCCTTCACCAGGGGAACAGCATGCGAGAGCCGCACCAACTGGACTTTCAGACACACGATGCAGGATTATAGTTCGACTCTGGCAAGAAATTAATAGCAGAGAGAAAAGCTGAATTATCAGAATTATACTT
>JAUZTA010049237.1:0-11920 GCA_034780835.1 Ctenochaetus striatus | reverse complement strand
TTGGGCCTGGAAGAAATGCTATAATATTAGTTAACAATATGCGGATTCACAAGGCAGAAGGAGATTACAAGCAGAAGAACCTTTGATTCAGCAGGTCAGGCAGAGAAAGCACTGATAAACATATGTAAAGTATTTAAAAGATTCAAATGTCACGGACATGATGTCCTGATAAGTGTTGGAAAGAACATCATAACCCTCTCATGTTGTAAGGCCAAACCCAGTCAGCAATTAGCTTAACTTAGCATATGGACTGTAAAAGGGAAAGCAGTTAGTCATGCTTTGTTCAAGGGTAAACAAATGACCACGGGCACATTTCAAGTTTACAAAGACACAGGTGAAATGCCCTCCGGTGTATCAGTACCAAAACTTGCCTTAATTATATGAGCTCAGCTATTTTTTGGCTAGAAGCAGTGATTATTAAAGTCTAGTTGCCTGGAAACCTCACAGTGACAGACAGAAACTCTGGGATGTCAGAGCACCTGGCTGTTGTTTGGCAGGTAAAAAGGGCTCATAAGTCACCATTTAATTACAACTTGTAATTGTCACACTTTGTTTTTATGTGAAAATATAAAATGTAACCCCACAGTAAATTGGCTGTATCAAATCTGTTTCCATCTTTATGTTAATGAGCTAAGTGTCCAGATGTAAAAGTGGTGTAGGTCATCAATCCTAACCCTTCTGCAAGAAAGCTTTTAAGGGAACGGCATTTCACAAAATGTCAAAGTATGCCTTCCATTCAGAAATACATAGTGACATTAAAACACTGTCACACTCTGCTGCAAGTCAGTGAGAAATTACACAATCATGAGATTTATGACCCAGAAGAAATGGTTGAATATAATGTAACTGGCAAAACCATTTAGGTACAGTTCAACTTTGTAATTTAATATTTCTCCATCATTTAATCCATCTCTATATCAGAACTGCAAGTGAACATTAGCATAGTTTTTACATTGTATTACCATAGCTGCGTCGATGTTATATATAAACAAACACAACTGAAGGCTGACTGCTTTCACAAATAAGAAAGGGCTTTAAGACTGCAGTCACAGGTTCAGGGACTGCTTTAAAACTGCCTGCCCTTTCGTCCTTGAGCTGGACACTGAAGCGCCCCCAACAGTCCACTATGAACAAAGGTGTCAGCTCAACACACAAGGTGCCCTTGGAAAATTCCTAATGAATTCGAGAGGGCCGTTGTTCTTTAATGTCAACCAACCAAGGTGAAGATTGGGCATAGCATTTTGATTGACCACATAATTTAATCTAGCAAGAAATTGGCTGTTGATGAGATATCCAGTCTAGACACTTAGTTCAACGAATAAGAAGAGAATAAGGGGTGAAAACACATTAGAAGTCCATTTGTTTACAGAGGATGATTGTAAAAACGGCAAATGTTGACCGGATTGCTGTTCAGAGAAGCTGAATTTATATTAGATATTTAGCATAAAACTCAATGCAATGGACTGATCTTGATAAGGCTCAAGGTGTAGGAGGGCTGCAGAGGAATAATTGGTGGAGTATCTGAGACATTTGGCAGGAGAATCATGTTAAAGGAGATCAAAAGTTACGTATTTGATAAGTGGCCAGAGGAGATGTTGGCTTTTGTCCCTGTTTCCAATGAGAATTGGCATTGCTGCATTTTGAACAAGCTGCAGGTGAAACAAATCTACCTGACTGACTTCCACATACAGAGAGACGTTTGACAGACATTCGAGATAAAACCTCTGAAGGCATTGCAGGGAATGAAATGATGACCTGTCTTTCAGTTTTTGAATGGAGAAAGGTTACGGCCATCTGACATGCTCAAGGAAGCAAAAGTGAACAGATACCTTCCCCAGTCTTACAGAGGTTTACACAGCAGAGGTTTCAGCTTTCACACGGCTGTTCAGTGAGAAACACAGGCCACACAAGGATACAGTGAAGGAGGACGACGGTTAGATCTGCCTCCTTTAGTTATTGCTGCTACACTTGTCAAGTTTTCCATTCTCATACTGTATAGATGTAATTTACAATGAGTGTTGAAACTTGAAATTTTGTATTTAAAAAAAAAGAAAAAAATATTCCTGGTTTCAGACTAACCCAGATGAAAGAACGTTTTCATTTTAACATTTCATTTCATTTTAAGTAATGGCCCTTTAGTTTCTGCTTCGGCTTGCTGTCAGCAGCTGCTCATGTTTGAAATCTTAAGTTTGAGATCATAAAGTCAGAAATCAATTCATTTCTAAGCTTTTCCCCCTTTTTTAAGTTACAGAAAGGGTCATAAAGAAAGATACAAAGCAACCCGAATATATTTCAACTTTGGTTTCTCCTGAACCAAAGATGTATGTTGCTTGATGTTGACTGTTAAAATAGGTTCAAATGACTAAATAAACCACGACAGCCAAATTGTTGTAGGTCTTTAAGGGTTTAATAGCAAGTATCTCTCTTACTAGAACCTCATGCCAGAAATCCAGAGCTTGACAGATCTGCCAGCTTACTGCTGCAGCTACTAAGCCTAGTTTGGAACATCACTGTTATGTGGGGATTTGGATTTGCCCTTCTGCAGTTTATCTTTTATCATAATGTATTATATGTGCCATGTCTTTCACATGCATAGGTAGTGGTTTATTGTGTGTTTTTATTTGCTTTATTTTACTGATGTCAGCAGTTGGTGTTTGATCTTTGTAATCAGATCCACCAAGTGAAGCAGTGAAATGCAGATACTGTAATAAAGAACTGGCGATGCGGTGCAGTGCCTGAAACTTGAGATGATCAGGTAGGATTTACTGGCCTCGAGTGAAGGAGGCCTGAGATTTTATTCCCTTACATGTGCTTGTATTTCTGCCTGGGATTTCTGATTAGATTTTTTTAGTGCTAGAATTAAGGCAGAGCAGAGCACTGACTGCAATTTTTACATTCACTCATGCCAATTAAATCCACCATTTGATGTACTTCATGCTTGTAAGAGAACCATGTCACTGTCACAGTAAATTGGATTTTTCCGAATTGTCGCCTTGACCAGACTTACAGACTATAACCACAGTGTGCTAACGCTATGATTGACAACTTAACACATCTGTAGTGAGGCAAAGTCATATGGAAATCAATTTTCCCTTTCTCTCCTTAAATGATATTACATAGAGCACAGTGATGACATTCATTTGTCGATACATGGTGGCAGCTCGTATGTATGAGCCTGACAAAGGCCTCCACTCTATTCAAACTTGTCGGCATCCTGATGTCTCTGTGAGACACAACCTCATTTAAATGTTAAAGTTGCTCTACTTCTCCTTTATTAAGTGCCAATCATGTTTTCCCAAGTCAGTGCATTAAGTTATTATGGTACATTTCTATGTTTGTTTGAGTGAAAGTCTGTAACATGGTCTTCATAATCTAACACTAAAAACTAGCACCGCAGTAATCAGCTCCTCATCATGTTCTCTTTGACAAATGGATGCATCTTTGTTTTCTGGTTCTTCTGGGGACTTTTTACTTGCTTTCACTGTCCTTGATTTAAAAGGAGGTTACATTTCTTTCTGTGTCCCGTCAATAGTTTACATAAAATTCACATGACAACTTGACGAAAACAGTTCACTGTAGCAAAGTAATATCAAGCTCCATTTGTCGTTTGAAAATGCTTTGCACCATTGCGCAATGTTTACATTGGCACACATGGAGCATAAAGCCCCTTCATTGTTCTTTCAGATCTCATTTGGTTGAAATTTCCATTTTTTTCCATTGCCATCACATCACCTTGAATCTAAGTGTGTTTCCTGCAGTAATTGTGGGAAAACGACAGTGCCAACATCTTTGAACACATAAAGATTCACTTAAATCTCTAAATAGCTTATTGATTCTAAGCAGAGCCTATTTGTCCCATTATAAAGATTGCTTTTCCACTGATGACCTGGATGTGAACCTTATTGGACTCTTGGTAGGGACCTGTTTCCATAGTGACCACTGTCTTTGTAAAACATACTTTTAAGGTTTAATTGAATAAACATCTCGGTCCGAGATGGTGAAAGAATTACTCAGAGTTTTTACTTCAGTAATAATGTGATACCACAGCATAAAAACACTCTACTACAAGTAAACGTATTCCAGATTTAAATAAAAATAAGTGCTAACTATGTGCTCCTTGCTTTCTGCTGGAGAGCTAGTTAAGATGATCTCTATTTCACTTATGTTTGCATATTTATTAAAATGTTATAGTCAACAGCCTGTTGGTTTAGCTTAACATAAAGTTTTTCTTGCCAATATGACCAATTTAAGTACTTGAATTAAAAAAGGTTTAGTAATAAAAAGTACCTAAGGTCAGAAAATAAAAGCACATATCATGCAAAAAAATACCTCAGTGGTATATTTCATATTACATTATTAGAGCGTTTAAATACTGACGCATCAAGCAGCATTTTCCTGTTATAGGTGGTGGATGTTGAGCTAGTTTGAGTTATTTTCACCCAGTGATTTACCTCCATCGGAGGTTCACAATATAAGTCTGAGTGGCCTTGAGATGATTAACAGGGCATGAAAAAGGAAAAACGGTTTTGGGTGGAAGTATTAAAGAATTTGACCCTTTTTGGCCCTAAAACTTATTATTCTAAAAATTCAGACATCTAGAAAGAAAATCACTCTCACACACCTCTCTAAACGATTTCTGTAAGGGGTCATTTTACTGTCTCAGCTTTTACTGGCACGACATATTTCCTGGTCATTATGTTCTCTCTGTGCAAAGCAAGAAAGAAACCCTCACTCTGCGCCGTCACACACATTTCATGGGGCTTGCAACCTAATTCCTTGACTTCAGAAGTCAGCAAAACACTAGAAACAACCCATGTACCTGCCAACCATAAAACATGACTGATTCCCTGTGTTGTTGCTGGTCAGCACTCAGTGTGATAGCAGATTCAGTTACACCTCTGTTCCCCAACCAGCCTGCTCCTCCTTCAAATGATAACATGCTGCAAAAAAAAGGTCCCTGTTTATTCTGTGAGGGAGTTTTCTAAGAATAATTCCTCGTCGAGCATATAATTTGGTCCCTGGTTGCAGCATCAAATGGATTATTTATACTCAACACCATTTCATAAAAAATGTAGGATACTTTTTTTACCTGCTGTCTGACTTATTTGGGGAGTTTTTGTAAGGACTTTCAAAACAGCCTTTTGCTTTTTCTAACATGGTGAATCTAATTTCTTGGTATTTTGTTTCTATGCTGACCAGTTTCTGTTTTTCTGTCTTAAGATAAAGAAAGAAATGATGGAGTTTGAAGAGTATTACCACCAGCAGATAATAATTAATTCTCTTTCTAGAGATTAGCCAGTCTTGAGGAGCACCTGAGAGTTATTTTCAGCACTGCATGATTTGCAGAGAAACGTCACCCTGCGATTGTTTGATTGTTTTACGGCAGGATTGTAGATAATAAATTACATTTAGTCTTTTTCTCATAACAAAGTTGATTTTTATAATATTTACTGGCCAAGAGTCAGGTGGGGTTGGAGTTGATGTCACACTCTGACCTGGGCTTGAAGTTAGTGTGCGGTACAAAAATACACAACAATGCCATCAAAAAAAAAAAAAAAAAGCATTAGATGATTAAGGATTATGAGGCAAGGTTGGCATTATTGTATTATGGCGTGATTAAAGAAAAGGTTGGATCTACTTTAATCCTTTTAATTGTTCACTGGTTTAATGTACCAACCAGTATGCATGTTTATTGACCCAGAACAAACTCAACCATGATGCTGAGTGACCAACAGATGCACGCAAGCAGGTCTGCCTAACATGCCCGTACAGTATGCTCCTGAGGTGGTGACATGTACAACTTTTTTTTTTACTCCTTCTCTCCCACCACTACCACACACACACACACACACACACACACACACATGTTTTTACTTCAGAGCACTAATTTATGAGATTAACATTAAACTACTGTTTCCATTGATAAGCATCTGTATAAAAATACAAAAAGCTACTTGAAATGTTTTCTGGTTGATTAAACATGATGGTAATTTCATTATTTGTGTGGGGACTGAAGGAGACAGATAGGACATCAAACTTGAACATCTTGGTACCTGATATAATGATGATGATGATAATAGCAGTGTTCTTGGATGACAATTAGCAGTGAGCAGGGAAATATCCAGAGTATAAGCTAGAGACTAATCAAGCCCTTTGATTAGAATGTCAATCTTGAAAATCAGTACCTGAACAGAGCGAAGAATCAAGTTAACCAAGGGTTTTGCCATGATGACTGTTCCTGTAACATCACAATACATCTCTGGTGGATGAGCATAGACGTGTTTATGTTAATTTGACTGTGTGTGGTCGTTGTGGGGCGACAGCTGAGGTTCAAAGCAGCATCTGTTCACCTCAGCTCACACACACCTTGTCCCACACTGAACCAGGAGACAGTGTTTCTGAAGCTTTCAGGGACGTGCTTATACAAACTTGCCACACTCTTTGTTATCAGTGCCGCTTGACATAGGTGGAGTTAAAAAGTTTCACAGTCCAGTTCAAGTGTGTTGTACTAAATGCACTACAAATGTCCTGTGATGCACACAGTCAGTAGTAAAATAGTATCAAAGCCGATCAGTTTCTGTCAACTGTGATACCACAAAACAGACAATAACCAGTATTTCCTTATCGTTAGCAATTCACCTGGGCATGTGGACATTTACAGGAAAGTGTAGTTGAAAGTTACTGAAATCAAACTGAGGTGATGTTTATGTATTCAGCAGCACCGTTTGCTGATAAGAGAGCTGGTGGGGGGAAAAAAAGCCCAGACAGAGGAGACAACTTTCATTTTAGACTCAGATGGAAATGATTTACAATTTGGACCCTGATCTGGATACAGTTTTTATAAGCTATTCTGAATAGAACCAATAGAGTATGAAGGTTGGCATGACTTTCTATCTGTCCTTGCTTCTGGTTAAATAAGCCATTAACTGATCATAAATAGGCTCAGTGGTGATATGAAGAAATATTATACAATCTTTATTTTAGAATGACACTGACATGTGTAAGTGGAATCTCAAAAAGAGATTTATTATTCTATTAGAATGATAAATGTCAATCTAACATCATCACTTCGAGCTTTTAAAAACCTGTGAAGATACAACTGCTCTTTTTTATAGTTAGATTGGACTGTTCATCATTCTGAACTGGAGTATTTGAACTTCAATCACAGAGGTTAAACGACCATTTAAATGCTGTGCTGCAGTTTTTGCTCAAGTTTCTTCTCAGAGGGAAAGACAGATGCTCCGCAGGCACTAAACAGCATAATAAGCAGGGGGGTGAAGTGTTGTGGCGGGAGAAAAATATTGATGTCAGTGGAATAATTTTGGCAGACGGAGGAGCCAGCTTATTAAGAGCAATGGAATTTCACTTTCACTCCTTTGTCATTGAAAATATCCGCACATGGATCTGCAGATGAGAGACAAATATTTTCCTTAAAGCAGCAGCAGATTTGTCTGCAACAACATTTGTATTTAAAAAGCAATTATATTTACAGAGTATATGAAGATAGGTCACACTCAAAATTTGGAAACACTTCAATCTAAAAAACCCACATAAAGTCAAAATACAGATATAAAAGCAAATTAGCACAGGACTTAAACTGAACCTGTTTGTGTTTGCATTTTCAGACCTCAGCGTGTGAGGATCACACATCAAGCTAGAACAAATGCAAACTAACAAGTGATTAGTTTAAACTAATGGGAACATAACAAATGTAGTCTAACTATGTTGTATATAAATGCTGTTTTCATTTCAGGTGCGTCTGCTGCCTCACTCTACTGTAAAGTGATTGCATTTAATGTGAACAGCAAACAGCTGTAATCCTCAATTTATCTCTCTGTGGTGATGAAAATGCTTCCAAACATTAATTCTTAGATAGCTTCATGTCATTTGATGCAGCAGTGCTTACTAGTGTTTTTCCATTTTGTGTTAGCAAGAATAACACTCAGCGTACTGACGTGGTTGGTCAGATGTACGGAGAATCTGAATTCAAACATTAACTGTATCTCTATTTTCCTCTTTGACTCTCCTCCTCTATCCTGTGTGGCTCCTCAGGTGTCAGCGAACAGATTGGGATCAAACTGTGGGATCTGCCTATTGGCCCTTCTGAGGAGGATTTGGCCAATCAGCGTCCAGAATTTCCAATAAAGAGCACCTGCCTTCAGAAATCTCTCACTTTTGACTCACCTGCTTGTACTGTGCTGCATGATTTAATCAGTGTTATTAAGTATACTAGAAAAGCTTAGAGTATTGTTTGGGTGAGGTAATCTTATTAGAGTTACTCATGAAGAGTGGTGAGAGGTGTGAGGACAGGTATGCTGGGGTACTCTTTACACTTTTTCCCACACAGTCACATACTTTGTTAAGAAACACTGGGTTATTGGCTGCTGCCTCCTTTGCACTTGTATTGCATGTGACTTTTTTAGACAAGTTAGTCAGGTCTTTAGTGTGTGGTTTTTGTTTCAGAGATATACATTCAGTTAGGCTTTGTTTCATTTTATTCATTTCAGTTTATTTGACACAACCTCCTGGTCCCTTCCTCCCTCACTGTTTGAATTTTTTTTTTTGCTTTGGAACCTTGTTGACTTTAAAAAAAATATGCTATTTTTGTTGTAATGATACTTTGACTTCTTCAGTTCTTTGATTGTCCCTTTATTAGTCTCTGCTTGATGTTTTGGCACAAAAGGGATGTAACATTAATAAACTAAATATTATTTTTTTTCCCCATGATTGAATGGTAGTTTGTAATGTCTCACAAACTATGTATTCCTTTCTCAAATGCAATTGAATGTGTATCACTATTTGCTTTTTTATCCTCATGTTTCAAAAACAAGAGACTGATTCTCTTTGACCACTTTAGCAGCACACCAATAAGCTGCTATGTACATCTCCTTTAACATATGTATATATGTGTATATGTAGGTGTATATATACTCAATTTTCAGAGGTATGTTTGTTGTTGATATGATCCATGAAATAATTGGAGGATTTTTGATGATTTAAACTATAAAATGACAGAGAAATAATGGTAACAAAACAAAAATTATCAAATATTTAAAGGCTTTTAAAGCTTTGTAGGTTCCTTCGTCAATGTTATATTCCACAAATGCTATTAAAAGAACGCTAAAATATTTACAAGAGGTGCTGCAGCCAGAAAAAATGTTGCTGTAGAAAACCTGACAGACTGAGTGAAAAGGAGCGAGCAAGCACTTTATCAACTAGAATTAATATAAAGAGAGTCAAAAGACAAGTTTATTAACTGCAGCAAAGCATACAAGCATGTCATTATGGAAAAAGCCATATTCTTTACAAAGTCAATTTCTGTCACACACTCCACTGAGCGGCTCTCTCGTCTCTTCAAAGCAGCTGCAAAATAGTCTCAGTCCTCTGCTCCCATATAAACTCTGCCTATCATCACAGAGGGAAATCAGACCAGTGAGAGACAATGACTCACTCAGGTCTGCTCTGGAAATAATCATGAAAAATGAATCATTGTGCTTCATGGCCGCAGCTGTTGTCACATTTGTCACTGTCTCTTTTTCGTAATGCGCTGTCATGTTTGTGTGCTGTTCATCTGGAGGAGAGCCCTGTCTGATGGGAGACGTCGAGGTGTTTCCTTTGACAAGAAGGCAGCTGATTTCACGTCTCCTTGGGATAAACACGTGTGATGGTTGTATTAATGTTTTTCTTTGAAGTCTTTTTGGAGTTGTTGTTTTATGTTTAATGACAGCATTAAAACAAAAAGATTTCCTTAAAAAAAGTTTCATCCTCATTGCACACAAAATTTTTCCTTTTACCAAGTCAAGAATAAACACAGCAGCTGACAAACAGGATACAACTGGAGGGGAAACATACCCACATTACAAATCAAAGATGCATTCATTGAATTAAAAATGAATTTTGTGGGTATGCCAACAAGTTAAATTTTACTGCTTAATTTAAAATAATAAAAATTGGATATCTTATTGCACAAACCACATCCCAAGAAAAGATATACACGTAATATATCAATTACAATAGCCAGTTCAAAATAACATAAATGTTGACTACAAACATTCACTAAATCAGAATTACTGGTCAGTCTGAGTTTATGGATGTGTCGCTGCTCAGTTCATATGACTGAGTCAAACGTGCACATGACCAAGTCATATGTAGTCTGATTTCCTGCAGAGCAGAAATGTGTTTCCACTGTGTGATAAGCTGATACGGAGGAAAAAAATGTTGAGGGATGCTGAGTCAGTGCACAATAATCCCCACATGACTGATTCACAACCATAGGATGTGCTAAAGCCGGTGACCTGCAGGTATACAGGTATTCCCACTCTTGGCTTGATTGCCCTCTCTTCAAACACTTTCATTAGTCATCTGGGAGCATTTTATTCCTCATACAGTAAATGTTTTCATCCTCCCCATAAAAGTTTATAACTCTTGCCTCATTGCCTTCACCCTCATATTGAACCTTTGCAGGTTATTCACCCAGCAGTCCCTCTGATGAAACAATATCCTTACGGGCTATTAAGACTGGACATGCAATTTTCAGCCTTGGCTTTCACCATTACCAACCTACTGTACGTGATTATTTTTTATCTGAAAGAACAGGAAACAACAGGATATAGAAAGAAACAAGTATATTTCTGTGGTTAAATCAGAGGCACACTGCTTTCATCAAAAGAGAAAAATATTGCAATTATGACTGTAGTAATTATGACTTGGTATCACATTATTCCCACTGAGCATATCATAATTAGTACTTTGCATCCCATAATTACAAGGAACTTATTTAACAAAGAAAACTTCAGATTAGTGACAATGCTATAATAACTTGTAATTATAATACAGTGCGATTTCTTTCTCATCTGAATAGGTTTTGCTGTTGAATGCATCCTCATGTAGATTAGAGTCTAACTTTGACCTCAGCTTCCCAGTGATTGGGATTGTTTTACAACCTGTTGACAATCATCTTTTTAATCCTTAACGGTCCTGAAAGCTCATTACAGTCAGCGTTTTACTGTATTTCAAAATCCGATGACAGCTGTGGATTGTTGGTTCATGCTTCAAGAAAACTCTTAATAAAATCAGATCAAATCATATTCCATGTCCGTCAGGGTGTTACATTTTGTAAACTTTATAGTGTGTGAAGCGTTCAACACAACACCAGCAACTGCAACTGGCAATTGTAAGGCACTGACCTACTGCTGAAGCCGGTTCACACAAGTTTATTTTATATTTTATAAGGCTTTCAAAAAAACAAAAAAACTCAATTTTGTGCAAATTGTTTTCTCTGGATCTAAAATAAAGTCAGCTACATCAGCAACAAATTTGAATCACATCAAGTTCAAGCAAAGTTCAAGTAAAGCAGCCAACCAACCAACTAGTCTCTCCGTCTGCAAGGAAATAACAGTCCTAAAAAATAATTAACAAAGAGCGAAACCACGAGCCACTCCACTTAGGTCAAACTCACATTCTTTACATGCCAAAATATTTGCTTACGTTGTTTTTTCTTTCTTGACTTTTAAACTAAATCTTTGTTTCTACAGCAGTAGCAGTAGTAGTAGTAACTCAGTGATGAGGTCTTTGGATGTCTTTATTTTGATCTCAGCTACACAACTGTGCAGTTTCACGACTGCAACTTGCATGACTGTGATGCTATTTCATTGAGAATTTATATCTGCAGACATAAAAGCACCAGGCAGAGTACTCACTTCTGTGCTAGTTCATGCTACACTGAGCATCTCCTGGAGCCAGTTTTTTTCTATGACGACACACACACACATACATAAACTAACTCACAAGGTGAAAACAATTATTGCCAGCCACAAGACATGGCTGGTAAAAAAAAAAACAAAAAAAAGAAAAAAAAAAGCAATATGTCAAATAGTGAAATGGAGCTTGTGATTAGATTTATTATCTTGTTTTCTCTCAT
>JAUZTA010049232.1:0-11920 GCA_034780835.1 Ctenochaetus striatus | reverse complement strand
AACACACACACACACACACACACACACACACACACACACACACACACACACACACACCGCCACCCTGCACAGACATCCCGATGAAGACACACAACAAATGCACCCGCACGCAGACAGAGCCCTGATATAAATGCATCATGTCTGCCATGATGATTATTGAGCCATTCCTCTCCTTGATGTGTAAGACACACACTTTTATAATGGCCATATTCTGCTCTTAACTCGGCTCAGTGTTAATCAAAGGAGGGTAATGCACCTACAATGGCTGAAAAAGGCGGCTGGAAAATCGCAGTGCTGTGCGCAGAGCTGAGTGCAGAGGAGAGCAGCGACTACAAAGAGACAGGATCATTTTGGGGAAAAAAGTGAAGTCTAATCTGCGGCACCATGCTCTTCAATTTTGTTGCCTCCCTTCATTTGTTGCCAGTGTGGTCACTGTCGACATCGCTCATCATCAGATACCTGCTGGGAGCAGAGCAGATGGGCACCTATGCAGCTGCTTTCCACAGCTTTTGTGTTAAACTGAACATTTTTCTGTGAATAAGAGACTCTCTATGAGCACTAAACGAAATTTTACAAATCAAATTCTATTTTTACTTAGTTAATATAAAGGGAAAAGCATTTAACAACACACAGGATTTCATGTTAAAATGTACACTAATTTAAGGTAAGCATCTATGCAAATCCCAGGTTTGAAACAACAAAACAAAAATTTTGCTTACCCACAGATTGTGTCAGAAAACTGAGACACAAATCTACCAAACTCTCAGATAAGTCCAACCCAAAATTCCCAAAACTCTCAGATAAGCAGCACTATTCACCTGTACCTTCATGTAGAAGTTAAAGGGCGTGCAGGATTAATCCACCGTGCAGCAAGGAATTAGTTTCTCCTGAGGAATCGGCTGTGATTGCAAGCATCCAAGAATCATTACACCATTACACAGAGTGAGATTAGCATGTAATTAAAGAACAAGAACTCATTAATGTGCAGAATAACTGATCTTTTCAATTTTCTGCACCATATTCAGGGCATGGTCCGCTGGAAGCAGACAAAGTAAGGTGGTACGGATGTCCCTATTCCCAGTAACATCTGGCTCCTGGCTGATCCAGAGGCATTCCCAAGATCAGACATGCAACCCAGCATTTTACGGATCTACCTGGTGTTGCAAAAGAAACACCCTTTTCACCTGTTTTTCAATGCCAAAGAGCAGTAATGTTAGTCCAAATTCCTTCTGTGTGTCTCCTTACTGTCTATCTTAGAGTGAGACCTTCTACAATGGTGAGGAGACTCATTATGGCCACTTTTATACACAATTGGAATCTACTGGTTGCTAAACAAAGCTCATGATCAAAGGTGAGTGTTGTAATGTAGATAAGTAAATCGAGAACTTCCTCCCCACATCAACAGTCCAGAGCACAATGCCAGCATTACTGTTGACACTGCATTAATCCACCTCAGGCTCCACTTTAGCCCGACATGCCAGACCAAACAGCAAATGTGTATCGGTGTTGCACCTCTAACTTCGTTTTCGATTGTCAACAGACGCAATTGGACAACCCTATAACCAATCAGAGCAACCAAACGTGTGACACAGCAACATATGCAAGCTGGGGCAGGTGAGGTCAGCTGGAAATCTGTCTGAGTGGAGGTGAACCAGACCCATCTGCCGGAGTCAATAAACCATGAGCTCAACAGATTGGTCCGATTCCCTGGCTAGCTCCAATTCATTCCAGCTCCAACTCCTTTAATTTGGCGAGTAACTCACAGCTTATCCTGAGGTATGTTTAAATTCAACTAACATTCAATAACTGCTGATTTTATCAAAAAACAATTTTTGGATGAGAACATACAGCAACGAGTTACATCGATGAAGCGAAGACAGAGAAAAAGAGTTTCAGACAGACAGATCCAAGTGTGGTTTTCTTACCCGGATGTTGTCATAGGATGCTTTGTTAGTGACGTCATAGAGCAGGAGGAGAGCTGAGGAGAGAGAAGAAAAAGAAACATGTGAAATCTTACTGTACTTGGCTGTTATGTATCAGAAATCCCATTCAGAGTTATTTTTGTCACTCAGAGACACAAATATTTTGCCAATGATAGAACATTTAGAAGGGAGATGTGCTATTGATTATTTCTGCACAGGCTATGACATCCAATCGCACACATATGCCTGCACTGTCACTGTCCAATAAAATTCTGTCAGTGCAGCCGATAATTAAATCAATACTGATGATACCTAATTTGAGCGCCACACTGCCATTAAACCTGTGATGGGAATAATTTTCTCTTTTGCTTGAAAATCACAGAGCAAATGTCCAAAAACGGTCAGTCTGTTATTACATAAAGGCATGTAATTATATTTTCATTTTTCAATTTATTTCTGTTTATAGCATTCACACTTGAACGCACAATAATTCTGTCTGTCGTTTCTGCCCTTGCTTGTCATAAATACCTTGGATCCACTTCTTTGTATTTCCTTTGTATTTTTAAGAATAGCTTTTGATAAAGCCATAGAGTTATTTATTACAATGATTTGATAGTTTATTTATCACATTCACATGGGGAGATGTTTTTATTTTATGCTTTAATCAACAAGTAGCCTTACCAGCATAGAGAGCTGTGTAAAAACAGCATGACAGATTTTTTTACTCAGTTTTGTATGACAATGTAAAAGTTTGCAAATATTGCTTCTAAAATATCGATTACATATAGTAAATTCTGCAGTACTGGGGGTGGCAACCACACTGTATCCCACAGTGCTCCTTAAAGCGAGGTCATTCCATACATATGAGTGAAGGATCCCATAAAATGACCAGAGGAGTTCACTGATTAGAGAGCAAGTCTCTGCCAGGTTTGTGCCAATCATGCAGGTGTTGTTGTGGATTTATTTGTCTTTTATCTTTTACATAACTTAATGGGATCATAACATATTGCATGCAGAATTTACCTGCAGAAGCTCCAAAGTGACACCAAACTTTTCTATCAATTTTAGCTTGAAATGTGGCCTGCAACAGACTAGGTAAGCCTCAGTGTCCCCATAGTGGAATCAAGGCAGGAACTTACTGCCCCTACTGGCCAGTCAGAGGAGTGATCAGTCAGCAGCGGACGGTGGTATAAAATAAAGCAGTTTTTGAACAGTTGTGAAAAACCACAACCATGACAGGCCCTTCAGCATACATTCAGAAATGTTTACAAAGAAAAAAAAGGTTGACTGATAGTCCAGTATGCGAAGAGATTAACTGTGAACAGATACACAAATGGATACACACATGGAACCGTTCACACATAAGCAACCAAGCATATGATCCCCTCCAGGGCTGCACATGGCAGAGATATTCAACAACCAACCTCATCTGAATGGATGACATGATTGTTTACTTGTTTTAAACACAGATTTGGCATTGCGTGCAATCCAGTTACAGTCCCAAACAGCTCAAGTTAAAGGATCTTCATCAATGCAGAAGCACCTGTGATACTCGCTTCCTGTTTATACAGGTTTACTTTTTCCTCAACAAAACTCTGCACCTACATTACTGAGAGTGCAACTTGACAACTGTTGAAGACTTTGATGTTTTATGCTCAAGCAAATACTATAGTATTTAATACTCAAATACTCAAACTGCTGGACTCAGTCTATCATTCTGCTCTTAGGTTTGCAACTGGAGATCCCTACAACACTCATCACTGCACCCTGTATAATGAAGTAAGATGGCCCTCCTTAGCACAGAGGCGTGACAAACATCTATACCTTTTTATCTATAAAGTACTTACTGGTCGCTCACCTCCTTATCTAACATCCTTACTGACCTGGGCCTCAGGGGGTCCCTACCAAACTTGCTCTACTAACTGTCTTTTACTTAAGGTTCCGAGGGTTCATTCAGAAGTTGGTAAATTTTGTTTATCATGTTCCGACTATATTTAATTACAGAGTGTAAATGCTTCGGCTGAGTATTATTATTATTATTATTATTATTATTATTATTATTATTATTATTTTATTTATTTATTTGTGTGTATGTGTGTATATATATGTATGTATGTGTATATATGTATATGTATGTGTATATGTATGTTTATGTGTGTGTATATATATACACACACAGTATATATATATATAAAGGTTGATGATGAATTCCACCTATGGGGTCCTCCTTCCACCACCCACCGGCCGACCTGACCACCAGTCCAGCACCACAATCCAGACAGCCTTATATTCCAGTACCTGCCAGGTATTCTGGAAACTTAGGGACTTGTGCTCAGTTTCTCCACCAGGGTTCATTAGTTTTCAACTAGCAGCCTAACACGTACGCTACACACCAGGCGAAGATATCATTTGTAATGAGTTTGCTCACTGGACAGGCAGCCGCCTAGTTGCTAGCTATCACCACTCAGCAGTCAGAGGTTCTCACAGACTTTACTTTGTTCTCAGATGAGATGAAACGTGTTTTCGACCACCCAGTTAAGGGCCGGCAGACCATGGGACAATTGTTAGACTTACAGCAAGGCAGTGATTCAGTCTTACAGTATGCAATCAGCTTTCGCATTTTGGCAGCAGAGAGTGGGTGGGGGGACTCAGCACTTCAAGCAATATTCCTAAAAGAGTTGTCTAGTGGGATAAAGGACGAGCTAACACTCAGAGATGACAGCACTTCCTTAAACCATCTCATAGATTTAGCTATTAGCCTAGACAATAGAATGAGAGTGAGAAGCAGGGAAAGACTGGAGACCAGAAGACGGCGCCTTCCCACCGGCAATCAACTTGCCTCCCTGGACTCTACACGGGCCCTGCGCAGCACCACCCAACACACTCCCGAGCCACGCCCAGAACCACGCCAGCCTCCGGTGGAGGAACCCATGCAGCTGGGATGGACGCGCCTGACCCCAGCCAAGTAACAGTGATGGATGTAGCAAAAGCTCTGTCTCTGCTGTGGTCAGGAGGGACACTTCCTCAAACACTGTCCAAAGGTGCCCAAGGGCCCGGCTCATCAGTACACAGGAGGACACTGGTGAGCCGAAACTCCGCTTCCTCTGCATCCTGTATCTAGGTGACAGGTACGATCCACACTCCTCAACAATCCCTTCCGGTCCAAGTCCTGGTGGACTCGGGCGCTGATGATGACTTTATAGACACTGACTTTGTAAAGAAACATAACCTACCTGTATAAAAGATAGCCTCACCTAAAGATCAGAACCCCTCAAGCTAGTCCTCTCCAGTAACCGTCATGAGTATGTTGAACTGTTTGTTATAACATCACCATCAACCTCTGATATTTTGGGCATTCTGTGGCTGAAAAGGCACAACCCACACATAGATTAGATGGTGGTTAGCCATAATTGTGGTTGACAAAGAGGTGAGTGGTGTTTTCTTCCAAGGAGAAGAAAATTCCACTCGAGCATGAACGAATAGGTGTGCACTAAAGCAGACTAGTGATGTGCTGGTTGCGAACGATCCAGCTCTTGGAGCCGGCTCTTTGGAGTGAATAACGGGAGCCGGTTCCTGATCGGGAGCTGGTTTGTTTTTTTTCTCCTCTTTTTCTGTTGAAGCCGCATGTGATTGGTCAAGATGTGTGGTAGTCTGTGTGTCCAAATAGTTTTTTTTTAATGTGAAGAATACTTTCAATTTCACGGATAATTTCAGTCCAATATTGTTGAAGTTTATGACAAGACCAAAAACAGTGAGTCAAGGTTCCCACATTAGTTTTACACTTAAGACACAGAGGGGAGAGAGAGCGGTCAAAGAGATGCCTTCGGTGAGGGGATATATGTAATCTGTGTATAATCTTAAATTGTATTGCTCTTGCCCGGGTGCATATTGAAATCTTTTTTGCATTAACCCAGATGGAGTTCCATCTTTCTTCGTCTAAGGTGACAGACAACTCTTCTTCCCATACACCCCTCACCCCCCGTGTGTCAGGAGCAGACAGTCCATTAAGCACACAATAGAGTGAACTCAGAGACACCTTAAGTTTCTGTTGAGACAGCATTCTCTCAATAGCAGATATTTCAGGGTGAAGAATAAGAGTTGTACTATGGGTAATGTAGTGTCTTATTTGCAAAAAGCGAAAAAAAATCTTATTTAGTCAAATTGTATTTGTTAGTGAGCTGTTCAAATGACATAAGGCTATCATTTGAAAACAGATCAATGAGTGACTTAATATCCTTATTACACCATTGCTGAAAACCAGGGTCTGAAGGGTCTGGCGGAAAAGCAGGATTATTTACAATTGGGGTGAACATGGATGTTAGATTTGATCTGCCCTCGAGACGGTGTACAAGCCGCCATGCTTTTAGAGTATTGATGGTTACAGGGTTAGTACAATAAGCTTCAATTTCTTTAAAGTTTTTAAGAAATAGTAAATCATTCAATCTGCACCGCGACAATGCTGCCTCAATATCCATCCATATCGAAGCTTTACCCTTAACCCAGTCATTTATGAATCTTAATTGGGCACAAAGCTGATAGATTTTAATATTAGGCATGTCTAAACCACCCATCGAGGTTGGCAGGTGTAACAGTGCCATCTTAAGCCTGGGTCTACGTTTATTCCAAGTAAAAGAGCTGAGCCATCCATTTATGTCTTTCAACACCCTTTTGGAAAACAGAACGGGTATCATTTGCATAGGATATAAAAGCTTAGGTAATATATTCATTTTAACAAGGGCTATACGACCTAACCAAGAAATAGGGAGAGAGACCCAGCGTTCCAGATCCTCTTTAATATTGCGAAGTAGAGGCACAAAATTAGCTTTGTATAGCTGATCAAAAGATGGAGTAATAGAAATACCCAAATATTCAAACCCGTCGGGGGACCATTTGAAAGGAAATGGTGGCGTCATAGATGGTATTGTTGAGAGCGCACCAAGGGGCATAGCCTCTGATTTGGCCAAGTTAACTTTGTAACCAGAAAAGCAACTAAATCTTTTGATCACATCAGTTAGAGCTGGCACTGATGTTTCAGGGTCAGTCAAAAGGATAAGAACGTCATCAGCATATAATGTTATTTTATGACACAGCTGTCTGACTTGTAAACTGTGTTTTGAGGATGATTCCCTTATGGCCTCAACAAGGGGCTCAATGGCCAGGGAAAAAAGAAGGGGAGACAAAGGGCAGCCCTGCAATACCCCTCTATGCATGGTGAAGTATTCCGACCGAAATCCATTAGTCAAAACAGCTGCCTGCGGTCCATTATATATAATTCTGATCCACCTTATAAAGTTCTCACCTAAACCAAATTTGCCCAGGACAAAGAATAAAAAGGACCATTCAATTCGGTATCACAGATTTGTTGATTAAAAGCTGATTCCAGTGTAGGCCTACAAATGCATATTCAGCCTATGTAGGAAAAGTTTTGAGAGCAACAAAAAAAACTATTTAGTTCAATCAAAAACCTATGCAATAGGCTATTATAATAAACAAATAATATAATATAAAGGTCTCATGTATCACTTTTTTTTTGTTCTGTGACAACACTGGCTTTTGAAGCGGGTTACAATAGATAACCACACAGTCTCAGTACATAACTTATAGGCAGCGTGATATGATAGTGTTGAGGCATTTTTTCAATTGACAGTGGTAAGGTGTGCTGTCTTTGAGCACTCCCTACCGCATGCCTGAAGAAAGAGAAAGCAAAAGTATGTGCCACAAACTTGTAAGTACCTTCATATCTGTAACCATTGTGGAGTTAGGAAACACAAAAGTATAGTAAATTGATTTAACAGATTTGTATCTTTGGCTAGAAAGGTCATATACTCATGGGAAAAAAGTACCTCTGGGCTCTCGCTGTGCCCAAAGGTGCCCACCTACCTGTCAAATTTGGTGCCCATAGCGCCACCTACATTAAGGTCAAGTTTGGCAAAATTATGCATCAAAAGGGACCAAATGGTCTTAAATGTGCTCCTAAACACTTTCTAGGGGGGATGCAACTTGGTTTCAGATTGCTGCCACCTTCCAAGCAAAAGTTATCCAACTAAAACCAACTGCACCTTGTGTGCAGGGAGGCTGAAATGCCCTGTCCTGGGTCAATGTGTTGCCGTTGCACTTCACAAAAGTCATCACTCAAACCCTATACCAATGAGGTGAATGAAGAAACTTTTTAAACTGCACTACTGTGTCTTTTTCATGAGAGTAATCATGAAAGTAGTTTGTTTGGGTGTCTTCAGAAGACCAAAGGGTCAAATTCTTTCTTTTGCACATTTTCCCGCAGGTGTGATCTTCTACCATTGCTATACTATACTAAGATAGTGGGTGAAATATTTCACGGGGCCCCAAGATCAGAATTACTTATATGCACATGTCAAGGCTTGGGAGACTGCCAGGAGTCTCTCAGGGACCCCTTTTGGCAGTTTTAACCACTAAATAATTTAAATTACTAAGGATGCAGAAGAGTATAAATTAGACTTGCACTTTAGAGTAATTTCTATACTAGTTTGTTTACTGTTTTGAGAGTATGTAGAATTGAAACTATAATTTATATGAGTAAATTAAAGACAAAGCAAAGTATACAACAGAGTATTAGGGCCATGTTGAAGAAAAAGAAATAGGAGATTTTGAGATTAAAGTCGTAATATTACGAGACAAAAGTTGTAATATTACGAGAATAAAGTTATGACTGAGAATAAAGTCATAATATTACGAAAATAATGTCACAATATTACGAGAAAAAAGTCATAATATTACGAGAAAAATCATACACCGTAAATTCTTACAAGTTAAGTTTACTTGGAAAATGTCAGGAAACCGATTGCCTTGAGAAAATTAAGTAAAGCAACTTAATTTGATCAAGTTGTGTTAACTTATGTGTTTAAGCTGAACATGCATTATTTGAGTAAGCAGTACTTATTGAATGATGTGAGCACTTAATATATTTAAGTAAATTCAAATTCAATCATGCTGTTACAATTTAAAAATTGTGCGTAAGGTGAACTTAACCAAAGTAACTAAGCACTACTTAAGTTTAAATAAAATACACTTACTATACCTTAGTAAAGTCAACTAAAAAATAAAACACCTCACAAAATGTGCATTATAAAAAAATCTGATTTGTTTATTGTTTTTCAGAAAGTACAGAATATTTGTGCACAACAGGGAAAATATTAACATTGTTTATGTAACACTCTTAATACAATAAGATCACAGAATAAAAGCTGAACACGCTGTTCATTCTGAGTTCAGAGTAGAAAGAGACCACCAAGGGTCAAGACTGTGTCTGAATGATTTGGAGGTAATACATAAAAATAAATTATTACAATTAAAAGTGTGTTACACCACTACAATATTAATATAATCTCTTACGTCTATACAATGTTTAGGTCTGGGAATCTTGGTAGCACCACAATACTTAGATTGTAATGATTTTACCAAGTTTTACAAATTGTATCATTAAATTACAGCTCCTGTAATGTGAATAATAGTACTGAGAGTATGTATAACAAAAATCTTTGTCACTTTTCTGAATAACGTCTCACAGCAACAAACAGACCTGCCAACATTTAGTCTACCTGGTTTAAAACTGGTCAACAACCATAAGAAGGTTTCCTTCATGGATGATTGCAATGGTTTTTGGCTCTGGTTGTCTGTCTTTAGTCCGTCCTCAGAACCCCGACAGTAACCTGAGAGAAGTTATCTGCTGTGTCAGAAACCTGCATTCACTTATGACATCAGAACTCAGCTTCAGCTCTCAGACATCGGACAAAATGACATTGTTCTTTAGACCAAAGAGGCAGGTCTTCAGGTCTCAGAAAAAATTAAATGCCTCAGTAAAAAGAGACCTCAAACAAAATTACTTACAACTAGATTACATCACAACTAATGACCAAGAGGCCTCAACACAAACATCATTTGTTTGCAAATATTTTTCATGATCTGAAACCTTTTAGTCCAAAGTATACCGCCCTTTTCTCCTGAAAACTGAGAACTCAAGCTGATGTCTGATAATGTCCTAAAATGTACACCATACCATGGTAATATTGTTATTTTGACTGTACTTACTGAGAACTGAGGAAGAACTCACTAGGGACTCAGTGAACCTGTATCTCCAAGATATAGGTTCATGTTGTGGTCTTGGATATAATGGGAAAGATGACAAAAGAAAGTAAGTAAAAGACAAGTGAAGAAAATGCAAATTGTCTCAGTGTGTGAAAATGTAATATACATACATATACACACATAAACACACACAGCAATAGAGGTAGTAGTTATACAAAGTAAGAGCAGCATGCAGAGGACTAAAAGCAAGCAAGCACTGATATAAGGTGGTGATGATGAATCTCAAACAACACTTACCTGTGTGTGGTGATCCAGACCCTGAGGTTCCTATACTGGATATACTTTGTTCTGAAAACCAGGCATGAAAACAGGTCAATTATACGTCACAACGTAATGTATAATTCTTCTGGCGATATATTACCAGTAGCTGACGTTAAGCCTATGTCAACAGAGCTCCTGGGTAACTTAGATATACCACAAAATATTGAAATTAGTGAAACCCTCACTCACCAAATTCAGTCATGCGACTAAAGTTAGCTATATTCCCCTTTTCAAATCAGCCAGACGTTTTTTTCAGCTTCCGAATGCACGAGCGAACTGCTTGTACACTTCACAAACCAATCAGGTAGCAGTATTCCCTTCCCTTCCCAGAGAAAAAATGGTGATGCGAGGCCCTTTGCAGTAATATTTCCATGCACTCGCGCTTGTAGAGTGAATGTTTCTTTTTTATCGAATTCAAGGCTCCCTTCAGGCCTAACCCTAACCCTCCATGTCTCATCACCCCCCCTCCAAAAAAATATTTTTTCAGCGGATCTACACGATTCACGTAGGTCACCTATTTTGGTTTCAAAACGGCGAATTTCGCCGAAAGGTGAGTGATTTTCATGCCTGAGAGATATATTCATGTTAAATATGTTTGTATAAACATAAAAATACTGAAAAAATAAATCATAAATAAATCAATAATAAATAAATACTGAAAATACATTTTGTAGACCCTGTGTTAACTTGATTCGGTGACAAGTGATGTGACATCAACCTTGATTATGAACCCTGGCTCGGGTAGTCTTCATGTTGCAGTAACCCTGGGGAAGATAGTGAATCCCGAATTTCTCCCAGTGGCTGTGCCAGTGGAGTGTGAAAGTGTGTGTATGGGTTTCTGATGAGCAGGTTGGTCCTTTGTAGAGTAGCTACCTGACACTGGTGTGAATGTGAGCATGAATGGGTGGATGCTGATTTGTACAGTAAAAGTGCTTTGACTAATGTAAGAATAGAAAAGTGGTATAGAAGTACAGTTCATTTCAATTATTATTTTGACATTTAAGGTGGCTTGATTAATTCATGACATCTTCTGAAGTACTGAGTAACTTTAGGAGAACATTCCACCTTAAAATTTTCTGTAGCTGTCATATAGCGGCCACAGCCTGTACTGATAGCAGCACAGTAAAGTCAATTTACTACTATAGTAAAAATGAAACAGCAGCAAAGTATCCTTTCTTTTGTTGCAACAGCTGAAAAGGTTACTTTGTCTTCTACTATTGCTAGCTGGCTAACTAGCATAGAGGACAATAATTGATTGTTAAATGAGTCTGTAGTGTCAGCACCACAATACACACTGAGAGGGCACATCCTCTTCAAAGATAAATTACTTGTCATTTGTTACTTGGATTCAGTGGAACACCTGAAAAACTTAAACTGAAACACCTTTTTTGTGTGCTAGGTAAGTTCTGCATCTTTTTCTGTTCATAGTTCTGCGTTTGTAAGTACTGAATCTTTTTCTTACTGACAGTTAGGGCTGCGTGGTATACACGGTATGGCGGTATAAACGGTAAAAATTTGGCCCACGGCAGAGATTTGTGCTCTACAATTTCTACAATTCTACAATTTCATTTAGCAGACGCTTTTGTCCAAAGCGACGTACAACACAAGCAAGAATC
>JAUZTA010049218.1:0-11922 GCA_034780835.1 Ctenochaetus striatus | reverse complement strand
AAAATGTCTTTATAGAGACACAGCCAGACCAGTTATTCTTTAAACTTCAAGTTATGACTTAGTAGAAACAATTGAGATGACATAACATGTTCTATTGGCCGTGTTGGACATCACAGTTCATGGCCCCAGGAACTAAAAAAATAGGCTGAGTATTGTGCATATTGACTGTTATATATTTATATTTTAAATATTTTAAAACAACATCTCCTTACCTAGATTGGTCATTATGAAATTATGTACAATATAAATGATTCACATGCCTTATTAGCAGACAAATGCAAACCAACTTTTAGAATGTCACAGTGAGAGTCTGAAGCAGAGGTGGGCAATTATTTTTCCTGTCAGGGCCTCATGAGAAACCCAGTCTGTTGCCAGGAGCAAAACAATTTTGTCATGCTGTAACCTTTAATTTTAACACTAGATTAAGTCATAGTAAACATAATTTGCACTTATTCTTCAGCATGTAATGTATCAAAAATCACTCCAAACATCACCTTATTAAGAAAGATTACATGCAGGAGTCTTTGAACTTAATTTACAGGATTGAAACTAATCTTCAATAAACAAAAGATCTCTAAGCATGTGAGACAATAAAATTATGCTCTGCAGGTCTAGTAAATATAGGTTTAAAAATAAAACCAAAGTAACTTGATTAAAAAGAATTCCAAACCAGTGCACAAACTCCTGATCTATACAAACATGCACGTTTCTTTTTCCTGCAATTTATGAGAGCATGAGTTTATTCGATAATCCACTGTGTATTATAACTACCAAAAAAAAAAATCTAAATGGCAGAGCAGGTAGCTGTTTCCCATGATTAAAAGCTGTAGATGACCTACTGAAGCTGAAGATTCTTCTGAGATATATGCCACACAGCTATATACAGTACATTAAGGTGCTGTGTGTGATGCAGTGATAGATGGTCATCAGCAGCTGTTAAGGCTGACCAGCCTCTTCAGCATCCTTAAGAAAAATGACCATTGCTGTGCTTCCTGACAGGGTGATATACCATATAACCATATACATATATAGGACCATATAAGGTCCTTTGAGATGTGAATAAGCAGGAACTTGAAGGTGGGCACAACCCACTCCATGTTCAGTAATGCAGACTGAGGTGTACTCATTACTTAATGATCTGCTAAAGTCAATGATTAGCTCCTTATTGTGTGTGATATTGAGGTACAGGCTATACTCAGAGCAGCAGCTTACCAGGTTCAGAACCTCAGCTACCTCATCTTTATAAGCTGATTGATCATTTTGGAAAACATAATCACTGTAATCTCATCTTCAAAATTAATTATGGTCTAAAAGCCAAATGCAGAAACATGCAAGTGACCTCTTTGAGCTAGTGTTAGCTCACCAATCAAGAGTGTGCTAAAAATGACAAGAGCTACCCAAAATCTCACTGCAAGAATGTACCTGTTTATCTAACCCTCCAACCCTTGATGCTATGTATAGATTTAATGTTTCCCAATTATGGCTTAGAAGAAATAATTTTGACTGGTTATTTCCTGGTGCAGAGGGCACTGGGCCTTTTCATGAGGCAGGCTTTAATTAGATTCTGTGTAATCGGTTATCTTTCTGTACAAAACCTTGTTGTGACTCATTTTTACATATAAGTCCTTGCAAACTCTCTCTTAGAATTTGAAATCAGTTATTTGTTTGAACACCTTGCGGGTCTGATTAGCTCACAACTTTGTTGTCAAAGATTCAGCCACTTGTATTCAATAAGTTCCCCTTGGTATCTTCAAACATAGCCACTTTGATCCTGTTGGCTGAGACATTAACACATATAAATTGATCTGAAGACATGGTCACTATTTTCATTTTTCACTTTAGAAAACACTCAGAGCTACAAAACATGACAAAAATGCCTTCACATATTGAGTAGTGCTAACATGCTCTGTCGGCTCAGAACACAGTAGCCCTTTGAGTGCAACAACAACCAGGATGTTGTGGTGGACAGAGGTCTCTGCAAAGATTTGAACACATCAGTCTCTGATTTGTGACTGCTTGGCCATCAAGAGTCCCATATTGTCTGTTTTATTTTCCTGTGACTGGTTGGTAGCCAAGAACACTTCCAAGTTTAAGCTTGGCCTATGGCTCTTATCCAAACAGATAGGCTGGTCTCTGTGATCAGAAGGTGCTGTGGGCAGTGATCATCTCAAAAATCTGCAGGTGTAATCCAAACCCCACACTTGTTGTGACAAGTGCATTTATCTCATTTGTAGTGTGTGTTTCAGCTATGAGGAAAAATAAGTTTAATGGAACTGTCAGACATTGTGTCTGCACAATGGGAATGTCATGGTGTGTCTCTGATGGTACCTATGTTAATAGGTATGGATGTTTAAACAGTCTTGTAAATTGGTTGTTGTCCAAACAAAGTTAAGATGACTTTTTTTAAATTAAATTCCAATATATTTTTTTTTCCAGTTTGCATAATATCAGGTGCAAGATACTTTAAGTAATTACTCAAAAACTGCCAAAAATGTGCATCAATATTTGGATACAGGGAAAAATGGAAAAAAAAAATGTAATCGTCTATTGAAAACTTAATTCTCAACGCATTTAGCAGGTTATGTCAGCAAAAATACATGCTCTTAAAATACACTGAGTATCATTTTACTCGTTGTTTCTTTCACTAATGCTAAAAGGAGAAAATTAGAGAGTGGCATCAAATGAAAAACAATGACACCAAACCATCTGAGAGTAATGTGAGCGGGAATTTCGGATTTGACATCGTAGAAAAAAGAATGAACTGAGGTCACATTGTTTGCTAATTGCTGAGGCCTTACAGTAATGTTAGCTTGTCAGTCCTGTGGAGGAGTAGAGGCACCGCACATTAATGAGATGTTAATTTATAGTGTGTCATGTGATTAGGTAAGTTGTCAGTTATTTGTTCAAATTTGTCATTTGAAAAAGTGAGGCCTTGCTAAATATTGCACCAATTGGGTGATGTAGCTGTATCAAAATCCTATTCAATTTTTTTTTATCTTGCTGTCTCTTTTAATGCCTGTGAGGAATGATGGAGGTTTAATGACTGGTCAAAATCAAGTCATCGAGGCCATAAGTTTTAAGTCTTTCAGCATTGCAAACCTGAGCTACAAAAGTCCTAATCGCTGCTTATTTCCAACCATGGACTGCGTCTGTTTACTGTTGCTGAAGTTTAGAAGGACAGGGCCTGTTTGGACATTCTGCTGGGTTTTAATGAGTGCTCTTAGACTGGATCAAGGCCCAGGGGCAGCAAGGCTCTATCAAAGAGGAGAGAGATTGGAGGCTGATTATGCTGCCATCAAGAGCTGGATCTTTCCTTAACTTAAGTGTAGGGTGCTGCTCTGTGTAAAATACCAAACTCTGGTGCTCATTTAGTCAGCTAAACATTCTCACTGTCTGATCACATTTTTATGTTTGTATTGAAATTAAATATTCACCAGGAACTAAGCATAAAAATGACCTTTAGGTCAAAGATGTGCAAACAAGATTAAATCTGCACTATTTTGTAAAAGTATACCAAAGTTTTTAATCAAGGAAAGCCTCTAGATTTTGTGTAGTGTGGACTGGTGGCATATACTTCCAAGAGAAAAATGAAGGACAAAGACTTAAAAGCAAAAATTGTTTGATGATAAGTAGTGGCTGATTTTTCTGTACATAAAAATTGACTAATAATTAGATGCTCTTCACCTCAAAGAAGAATGGTTGAAGCCTTTATTTAAATGTCATGAGGCAGCATAATTTAAGCATTCAAAAGAGCAAAGTAAAGCAAGGCATAGTATGCAGGCACGCACGCATGCACACACGCAGGCACACACACACACACACCAAAAAAATTAAATTCATTTTGTGAATAGAATACAGGTGGTTATTAATGGCTGACGGACTGTTTTTCTTTCAGCCACTTGTTGATATTGAATTTTAACAAAGAAAAGTGATTCAGCGGTGAGGAGACAGAACTCTTGGCTCAGGGTTCATCCATCCATCCATCCATCCATTTTCTATACCGCTTAATCCTCTGCAGGGTCACAGGGGGGGCTGGAGCCTATCCCAGCCGACTTGGGGCGAAGGCAGGGGACAGCCTGGACAGGTCGCCAGTCTATCGCAGGGCACACATAGACATACAACCAAGCATGCTCTCATTCACACCTATGGTCAATTTTAGAGTAATCAATTAACCTCAGCATGTGTTACAGGTCCCAGACTGGTACCACAGCAACAAAGGATAAATCTGTAAAATACAGATACAGTTCAGCAGCAATGAAGACACGGAGCATTCAGTTCTTCATCCAGATTGCGTCTGTATTCAACATCAGAATAAACATACAATAGAGAACATCATTTTTAGTGTCAGTCTGTTTCAGTCCTTATCAACCGTAATAAAGTGCAATAAATGTCCATGAATTCTTTTGTTTATCTCATTTCGCAGAATGTATTCACATTTGTAACTGTTTCACATTTGTGCTCAACTTGTTTACAATCTTCCTTTTTTCTGACAGCAACCTTGTAGTGCATGTGGTCACCTTTAATAAAGGGGATTAGGATACCATCATAATATAGTGCAAATCATAACAGTTCTTAACTGTGTTTAGAGCAGCATCATCTGAAATGCTATAATTCTGGACATACACACTTATATAACATTCACTGACACAGAAATACAAAGCTCTGTAAACGTGAAACCACTTAACTGTATCTGAATCTCGAATAAAAAAAAACACTTAAACATCTGTCTTCATATTTGATCTTATTACTCTTCAAAATCAAGTCTAACTTCCTAATTTTATATCTATATGACACACTCAAACAACCACCTGCTTGCTGTAAGATAAAACATGTGCAAAAGCCCAACAAATAATCAGTGAGAACAAAAACATAAATATAGCGACCTGCCTGCGAGACCTGACGGAGGGAAAATTAACCCTTACAAACGAGACGCAGCATGCTCGCCTGCCGCTGAAGTTTCGCGGTCTTTAGCGGTTTTTTTTTAAAGTTCATAAAAGTGCTGCAGCCGTCATTAAAACACATTTATGACATCTGTCCACATACAGTGAGGTTTTGAGAGGTCACAGCAGGTTATTTTTCCTGATTACTAACCTGTAAAATACAGATACAGTTCAGCAGCAATGAAGACACGGAGCATTCAGTTCTTCATCCAGATTGCGTCTGAAATGTGGGCGGAAGCCTTCACCTAAAACAACCTGGCGTGCCACTGCTCCCGTAATAAAAGTTCCACCTGGCTGCTGCTTACATTAAGTGCCTCTTTACAAAATAAATGAAATAGAAAATTACATGGCTATCAATTTTTTTTTTTAAATGCAACATAAACCCTGCAAAACAATAGAAATGATTTCCAGCTGCCTGAATTAAATAAACACAAAAATGGTCGCACTATTTTTGTGCATATCACACACTCCCCTACAAACAAAAGTGGCTCCCAACACTTGCAAAACTTCAACTGTGTAACTCCTAAGAACATACAAAACACAAAATACATCAACCCTCAAAATGCTGAGTAGTTGCATTGGAAAAGTCTGCAAAACCTGCCAAGTACTCAGTAACATGAGATAGGATAGGTGACTGGCAGGTATGAGGATGGGAATGTCGGTGTGAGGGGAAATGAGTAAAGATAGGACTGGGGATACTGGTGAGAATAAACTGTTGGCTGAGCACATATGGCACTGACAAGGAAGCGTGGCTGGTAAGTTGGCTGACCAAGGGAGGAGTAGGTTAGCATCTGGCCTGGGCGCCTGTCTCTGGTAGACCTTCTCAGTGTAGGTTGAGCATCTGGCTGCACTTCCTGGACCTCTTCGTCAGGGCCATCCACCTGAGTTAAATCCTGTCCATCATTAGGCTGAGGTTCTGCATCACAAGGCTCACTTTCATTTTCATTTGTAGTCTCAACGGTAACAGCTTCCTCGAGGTGAGTTTCCACTTGCACAGGATCCCTTTGTGTTTCACTGGTGTCCCTTTGATATGACCTAACCTGTTCTTTTCCCTGGGCTCCTCTTGGTATTCGCAGCCAATACTGTAGGCCTTCCTCTTCGTCATCTGATTCACTTGTCTCACGATATTGTGCTTGTTCCTCTCTGCTCAGGGACTGTGTTGACCTTTTGTTGCTCTTTTGTGACCTTGCAGGTGTATTTTCAGCTGCCAACTCTGTCGGAAGGTCATTTACTTGGAGTAACAGGTTTCGGTGGAGAGTGCGAATGGGTCTACTCCCTGTCTCAGGGCTCACCTTATAGACTGGGTTATCACCGAGCTGCTCTTTGACAATGTAGATCGTCTTTTCCCAGTACGGTTTTAGTTTACATGGACCTCCTCTCTCAGTATTGCGAACAAGTACCCTATCACCTGGTTGGAGGATCACACCTCTGTTCTTTCTGTCATAATAGCGTTTACCTTTAACACTCGACTGCTGGCTATTGGTACTTGCAATCTTGTATGCCTCGATCATTTTCTCTGCCCACTTTTCTGCGTACCCTTGTGTTGTGTTTGTTTCTTCCTCTGCCAATAACCCAAAGAGCAGGTCAACAGGCAGGCATGGATGACGACCATATAACAGGTAGTGTGGGGAGTAACCTGTCGACTCGTGCTTGGTGCAGTTATATGCATGAATGACATGTGGAAGATGCTCTTTCCAGTTTTCCTTTTCTTTGTCACCTAACGTTCGGAGCATCTGTAGCAGGGTTCTATTGAACCTCTCTGCAGGATTGCATTGTGGGTGATATGAAGAAGTGCGGGAGTGGTTCACACCAGCGAGTTGTCTGAGAGCTCTGAGAAGTTCATTTTCGAACTCCCGGCCTTGGTCATGATGGAGTTTTGATGGGTATCCAAACCGTGGGACAAAGTCATTAAAAATCCTGTCTGCAGCAGTTTTTCCAGCCTTGTTTTTAGTGGGGTATGCTTGCGCAAACCTGGTGAAGTGGTCGACAACCACAAGGATGTACTCATAGCCACCGCGGCTAGTTTCAAGGTGGAGGAAGTCGATGCAGACAAGTTCAAGGGGTGAGCTTGATGTGAGACTCCCCATGGGTGCTCGATCAGGTAAGGTTGGCTTTTTCTGTTTTATGCAATGACATTTTCTGGTGATGTACTCTTCAATATCTTTCTTCATAAAAGGCCAATAAAATCTTTGTCTTGCAAGGCCCAGAACTCTTTCAACACCCACATGCCCCATATTGTCATGTAGGTAGGTGAGGGCTGTTTGTTTGTAGCAGGTAGGCAAGACCAGCTGTTTGCGACCAAGGGCTTGTCTATACAGAAGGTTGTTCTCCACCTGCAGTTTGCTCCACTCTCTTGAGAGTTTTCTTGCGAGTTTGTTCAATGTCCTGCGTTTGTCTTCAGTCAGCTGCATGTTTTTCTCCTTGGCCTCCAAGATTTCTTTAATAGCAGGATCCTGACGCTGCTCACGTACCAGTTCATTGTGGTCTATTACTGGGAAAGGTTTTGAGTGAGTCTTTGACTGTGATGCAATGTTAAGGGCTGCCACCCATGCTACTTCCCCCTGCTGGGCTGTTCTGCTACCCTCCCAAACAGCATACACTGCCTCTTCTGACAACCCCTCTGAACACTGACTCATATAGGTGCTGATGTCAAGGGGGCAACGAGAAAGGGTGTCGGCATCAACATTCTGTTTGCCTGGCTTGTACCTTATTTCAAAGTGAAAGTCTGCGAGCTGCCCTACCCAGCGATGGCCTACAGCATTAAGTTTAGCAGTACTCGTCACATAAGTGAGGGGGTTGTTGTCAGTATAGACAATAAAATGGGGTGCATTAAACAGGTAGTCCCTGAATTTGTCGCATACTGCCCACTTCAAGGCTAAAAACTCAAGCTTGCCACTGTGAAGATGGTAATTTCGCTCAGCTGGTGTTAGCGTACGGGACCCATACCCATTAACCCTCATCTTGCCATCTTGGTGCTGGTAGAGGACTGCTCCCAGGCCTTGTTGGGAGGCATCGGTATGGAGTATAAAAGGGAGATCGAAGTTTGGGTATGCTAACACTGGTGGGTTAGTTAGAATGGTTATGAGGCGATCAAGGACCTGTTGGTGCTTGCTGTTCCATTCAACTGGAGTACGTGAAGACAGTTGTGGACCCTTTGTTTTTCCTTTTGTAGGTGTTGTTTGTGGCGAACTGGACTTTATCTGGAGCAGCTCATATAGAGGTCTCGCTATACATGAGAAATCTTTCACGTATGCTCTATAATAGCTCAGAAAACCTAAGAGTCTCCTGACACCCCCTACTGTCTGTGGAGCTTTTTCTTTTAGCGCCTGGACCGCTTCAACATCCTTCGGATCCACCCTCACTCCGTCTGCAGAAACCAATCGCCCAACATACCTGACTTCCTTGCGAAATAACTCACATTTTTCAGGCCTCAACTTAACCCCATGGCGCTGCAGAGCTTGCAGTACACGGCGCGGCACCTCCACATGCTCCTCAAAGGACCTAGAGAAGCATAAGACATCGTCCAGATATGGGATACAACATTCATCCCTCAATGTGCTGAACATTTCTTCCATGCTTCTTTGGAAGGCTGCTGGCGCATTTGACAGTCCGAAAGGTATCCTGACCCATTCATATAGACCCCAGGGAGTTGTGAATGCTGTCAGGTGTCTGGAACCATCAGCAATGAAGCCTTGGTGGTAGGCTTTGCCCTGGTCTAAGATGGAAAACCACTGGTAGCCACCAAGAGAGTCGATCAAGTCCTGAATGCGGGGGAGGGGATGCTTGTCGGGCACAGTCTTTTTGTTGAGGAGTCTATAGTCGATGCAAAGGCGCAAAGACCCATCTTTTTTCCTCACACAAACAATCGGTGCGGCATATGGGGACTTAGATTTAACAACCCAACCTTTCAATAACAACTCCTGAATGTATTCTTTTACTTCCCTGTACAGCGGCTTGGGGATGGAAGCATATGCTTTCTGAACAGGGATGTCATCCTTGAGCCTGATTGACATCTGAAGAGAGGGAATACATCCAATGTCACTGTCATTGCGGGCAAATGCTGCCGACTCCTCACGAAGCATGTCTTTAACTAACCTTTGCTGTTCTGGCTCAAGATGATGAACATCAACAGGTGGTAGCCAAGGCTCAGTTGGGGGTGGGGTTGTAGGAGTGGTGACATTGTTGACCTCAGCCCTTAGTGTCTGTGGCTGCAGAGTCTCCCCCTGTTGTGTCTCGGTCTCTCCCATCTCTATGACTTTGGCTATATGCTGGATGGAGCCCAACTGGGTTCTCTTGGGGATTACGATTTCATGCTTGGTGTGGTTAGAGATGGGAACACTGATGAGTGGCCACCTGCTATTACTGATCTCCAAAAGGCCCTCCCCAACACTCAGCTCCTCCAAGGCCATACTCTCATCTATGGGTTCATAGAGGACAGTAGGGTCAGATGTGTCAAAGGTAGGTGGTACTCTGCATCGCACATGCACTGTCTTTCCAGCTGGGATACTCACATCCTCTCTTCCCACCCTGACAGTAGCAATGGTATCATTTAATGTCTTTTTAGCCTGAATGAAGTTTACCATAGCTTCTACTTGTCCCTTTTCAGCACCAAGTGCTCTCTGAAGGAGGCTAACAACCATAGCTGGCATGTCAGTAGAAGATTCTTGTCTACCAATCATTTCCTCAAAAATGTTGGACCCTAGTAGAGGCTGAGGGAAGGGAATCTGACTTATCAAAAAGGGGACCTGCATTGTGAGGCTTGGATTGTCATTTCCTGGGAGGTTGACCGCTAGCTCTACCCATCCATCATATGGGATTGACTGTCCATTTGCTGCATACAGGTCAAGACTTTCCCCTGGGTCCAGAAGCTCTTCCAGTGGCCTGACGGGGTGATTGGGGATAAAAATCTCTCTCCACAGTCTATCAATTATGCTTACTTGTGAGCCAGAGTCGAAGAGTACTGTTGTTGCATAACCACTGATAAAACACTTGAGCAGACTTTTTTTACCAATCAATGGTGCTGAGCGACTGGGGCTTTCAGGGGTTAATGTCTCTTGGAAAGGGGGGTCACAAACTTCTTTCCTACGTTTCTTTTGCTTTGCGTGTCGTTGCTTGCATGTGGGGGCTACTGAGTGGGACTGGAGCTGTGAAATGGCCTCTGGTTGTCCCTTGGCAGAGACCAACTCCCGTTTCCCTGTTGTCGAACTCTTTTCGAGCAGCCAATAGCGAAGTGTCCTTGATCATCACATACAAAACAATGATTGCAGTTCTGTGAGCCCTGAAGTGAACAGGTGGTGCAACTGGGTACCTTACCCTTTCTTGTGAAAGGGGGCTGGCCTGGTGTTGGATGGGGTGCCCCGCTGGGAATGAACGTTGCAGGCTTGGGCTGGTCTAGTTTTTGGCCAGTGTCAATCTTTGAATGGGTTGCCTGGAGAGCCACTGTTTGTTGGTCCATAAGGGCTGCGACCATGTTAGTTAATGTTTCTACTTGTGCGCTGAGTTGCTGTATTGTCTGCTGTTCTTTCTTGTCCCTAGCTTTTTCTCCACTATCCACATGAACACTGTGTGCGTGTGTTGTTTTCTGTTTAGTGACATAGCCCAGTCTGCGCTGATGTTCATTTTCATCACTAACTATTTTCGTTACCCGACTGACAATCTCCTCATCAGTAACTTGGGTGTCCGAGAGAAGTGGCCTCAGTTGCTGCCTGACATTTGTATGTTTGAATCCCAGGCCCTGATAGATCGAGTAAAGGAAAACCTCCTGGATGGTTTTGGGGTCATAGCGAATGTCTGTGTTTGCCTGTTTTGACTGGAAGAGGATTTTCTGCTTCAATCCAATCATGCGGTACACAAACTGTTGGGGGGGTTCCTGTTCATTTTGCTTTGCGCACATTAATTCCTGGAACAGTTCTGTACTTGCTTTTTCTCCCAAATGAGACCTGAGGAAGCCCTTGAGTTCACAGATTATTATTTCTTCTTTATTAGTGAGCATGTCCTTGAAAGCACCAGGCTTTACAATCCTCAGCACCCCTCGGATGATCTCAGTCTCTGTGAAACCTTCCCTGACTCCCTCGTCAATCTGTTTACAGATACTGCTATATGTGATATCTGAGTTTTGGTCACCAATTTGTCCTCCATGAACCTTAAATTCTCTACGCTGGAGATAAGGAAAGTCCTTTAAGGGGATCACTTTCTCTGCATCGATCGTTGGAGGAGGGTGACAGAGCAGATGGTGTTGAGTTGAATCATTGAGGCTGTGATGCTGCTTGTCAGTTGTGTTGACCATATCTTTGTAATGTTGCAATTTCTTGCCTAGTACTTCATGCATCAATTGGAGTTGGTCCACACTTTGAGTGGTGATATCTGTAATGGGGTCAGTCTGTTGTTGAGTGGTTGTGTCTGTAGTTACAGGTGTTGGAAGAGTAAGCATTTGTTCCTCTGTTACCTCTTTTGTAATTATGGCTGGACTAGAATTACCAATAACATTACATACAAGGTCATTTAGCATGAATAGCTGGCTCATTCCTTCATCCTCAGAATCAAGTAAATCATCAGACTGCATGTAATTAAGGATAAAGTTGACACAGCCCTCTTCATCAGAAGAGTCCAAGTCGTCTGCACCTTTACTGTCAGTCGCGATGTCCATGGCAAGTTGGTAGGCTTCACTTACTGATAGCTGGTACAAGTTCTTTTTGATGGCCCAAACGAGTTGTTTGCGAGTCTTCGACATGGCGAAGACTGAAGACCGTCCTCTGGCTCTGACTTCCCCTCGTGGACACCCACCAGCTGTCGTCACGGCCGCAGTCACGTCACCCTGGCCTCGTGGTTCTGTAATCACTGGATCTGCTTCCCCTTGGTGCTCCTGGTGAAGACAGATCCCGGACGAGCCCCCACAATTTGTTACGGGTCCCAGACTGGTACCACAGCAACAAAGGATAAATCTGTAAAATACAGATACAGTTCAGCAGCAATGAAGACACGG
>JAUZTA010049166.1:0-11938 GCA_034780835.1 Ctenochaetus striatus | reverse complement strand
AAAATACGATCTGTCACTCTGTCAGACCATTACACAGCTGTACTTTCCTACCGCCCGTAAACAAGCGAGAACAAGAGCGCACGCGCACTGGTCATATATAGGGGCAGCAGGGGAGGCAGGTGAGTTTGACAGCTGAGAAAGGGGAAGTTGGTCAGCGTAGTTGACAACGTATTGATGTTTGAGAAAAATAATTATTTTGTTCATGCCAGGTCCAGACAAACACGGGAAGTCATGGAATGGTGAATGGCTACAAATGCCTCAGTTTCAACATTGGCTTTATAAAACTCCACATGGTAAGTTTTCATTTGGTATTAGAGGATTCTATGTGAACATTTACATATCTTTTAAACATCACTGCAAATGATATTTTTTTAACCAATGGACAATAAAATTATCTTATCTAGAAAAAAACAAGTTTTTTTCTGTGAATAAATGAATCTCTTGTGGAGTATGGCAATAGAAAATATAAATGTGAAATTATGGGTTAAAGGGGGTGAAAATATAGAAAAAAGGCTCACTCAATCATTGCAGTGTATAGCAAACTTATTGCATTGTTGTTCTCTTTTCTAGGGATGTTTTGTCGTGTTTGCAGGCAACACAGGCCTCCTGTAAAAAATGGCCCTAAAATTAGACCTTTTGTGGAAGTGGGGGCTGTCCACTATTGGAAGGACTACCTTGAACGCCACATAACCACTGAGCACCACCAACATAGCATGAAATGCTGTAAAACACTTGCATCTGGTAATAACACGCTTTTTGCCAGTCTGGTCAAATCACAATCCCACAGTATGGGGTATTAATGGTCAGGGATTTTTTTTTTTCAGGATACTCTGTCATGAATTCATTTGAACCGGTCATTATTATGGAGCATGAAGCTGTGATTGGGGGATTCAAGTGCCTCTATTGGTTGGTCAAAAATGATATAGCTCACCATACTAACTATGGAAAGCTGCCAAGTTTGGCCCAGCTCCTTGGCTGTGACTATTTCGAAAAGCTTAAGGTACTTGTGCAAATATTACAGATTTAATCAGTTCAGAACCTTACACTATATTTATGTAATTAAAACTTGAAACTGTTTTCAAGGTTGATAGCAGAAACAACTACCGCTCTCATCGAATTATTGATGAAATGCTTGAGATCCTTTCTGATGTCCTTGAGGAGCCTCTCAGAGAGAATATAACAGCGTCCCAAGCCATCGGAATCGAGCTTGATGAAAGCACGGATGTTTCCCTGCTTCGTCAGCTTGACCTGCACATCAGGTATGACTAGATATTGTTCATAATGTAATCTCCCTTATCATTATGAATATTATGCGATTTTGTACTGAATTTGAAAGACTGTATTTTCCATTTGTGCTGTTCTACTGCAAGAATGTGATCAAATAAATACTTGAAAGACAATTAAGGATGTGATTATTCCTGCATATCAGGATTTTTTCATACATTAACTTTGTGGAGTTATAGCAATAAATTGGCTTACTGCTTTACTTGCTGTTTTTGTTTTATTCAGATACATAGATAAAGAGGGACATGTTTTCAATCAGTTCCTGGACATCGTGGCTGTCAGTGATGGCAAAGCTGACACCATTGTAACTGCAGTAAAAGATGTTCTGCCAAAAAAACAGGTGCCAACAGGAAAACTCTGTGGGCTTGGCACAGATGGGGCAGCAGTAATGACAGGTATAGTATTTTATTGTCTCATGAAATAATTTCTTTAAGAAAATTTTGTTAATGCTAAATTTCACTTTTGTTTTTTGACATGTATCCACAGGACGCATAAACGGGGTTGCTAAGCAGCTGAGTGAGAGCTTCCCCCAGATTGTTGCTGTGGCTTATGCGGCCCACCGCCTTGCCCTGGTCTGCAAAGACGCCTCAAATGAGGTCAGATATTTGGCAACCTTCCGTAACCACCTACAGGAACTGCATTTGTATTTCCACTACAGTGCAAACAGGAGTGCAGCCCTCAAGACAGCAGCTACAGCCCTAGGTCTCTCTGACCTCAAGATGAAGGTATTATACTCACTCAGTTTGTATTCTGATTTTGCTCACCAGATAATGCATGTGTTTAAGGTGCCATTTCAGGAGCACTCAGCTACTGCTTCAGTTTGGAATTTTTTTTCCCATAAAGTTTATCTAAAGTCCCAGGGTTCAAGACAACATCAAAAGCCTCATAAATAAGCACAGCTCCCCTTTAATAATATAAATCTGCAAAAACTGTTTTTTGCCATTTGTTTCATATTACTATGATTCAAATAAGGGTCTACTAACGGAACATAAATTTATATTCTAGGAGGTAAAAGACACCAGGTGGCTATCTCAGCATGTGGCCATTGAGATGCTACAAAAAAATCTTTCTGCTGTGCTTGCCTACTAACTAACTGCCAAGGGCCTCTACACCTTTTGCGCCACCTATAGGTTTGTGGCATCTGTATACCTGCAGGCCGACATACTGCCACATATAGCGAGGCTTTCAAAGGTGTTTCAACGGGCAAATGTAAACTTCCTCCATATCAAGGAGCAGGTATGTTATGATCAGTTATGTTCTCTTTGCTCTCCATTCTGTGTTTGTCCATCTATGATACTGTTGGTTATGATCAGTGACATGTTAGTAACATTTCTTTAACTTTAGGTTCCAATCACAACCGAGGCCCTCAAGCGCATCCGAGATGCAGGAGAGGTCCCACTGCCTGGGTCATTCCTCTCTCGTCTAGAAAGAGAAATTGATGACCCCCTTGGCCTTGGACAGTTCGCCATCCAGCACGAGGAGGAAAGGCAAAGGAGAGGACAGGGCATTGAGGAGCTGTCACGAGAGGAGCAGTGGAGAAGATTTGTTAGACAGGTAAATTAAGTTTTGTAGAATTAGTGTGTTGAGTCTTAGATTGAAGCCAATGTGTAATTTAATTTTATGTTCAATAGTTTCAGGCAGCAAAGACAAAGAGTAAATAATTGGAAGAATGCCTTATTTCTATGCTCTTTGAAGAGTTTGGGGTGTTATACTTTTATTATGCGTCTTACAGGTGGCTGTTCCTTATATCACGAGCCTGATAAACCACCTTGAGACCAGGTTCCAAGACCTGGATACCATCGCGGCATTCAGTGTTTTGGGACCACAGGGAGCTGCGCTTGGGGATGAAGAGACAATGGGTCATCTTCGAACGTTGGCAGGAAAGTTCCTCCATGGTAAGGAGACCTTGGTGACCCAGGAATGGCTCTCATTCAAGGAGCACTTGCATGGAGGAGCATTCAAGGTGGGTTAAGGTTGCACCTCAACCAGGACATTGCAAGCATCAGTCATTCTTCTGCAGTAAAAGTGTTATTACTAAATCCCAATTTCATACTCGTAATTAAACAACATTCACTTTATATTTTTTAAATTCAAGATCAAATAAAATGTGTAATATAAATAATCAACATCTGTCTAAAATATTGTTTCTAGGACAAGAACCAAGCTGAGGTTCTGTCTCTCCTGGCCAGTGAGTTCGATGAATGGGCACAAATCTACCCCTTGCTGAGCCACTTGGCAGCAGTTGCGCTGGTCATCCCAGTTTCCAGCGTAAACTGTGAGAGAGACTTCTCCACAATGAATCGCGTAAGGCAAAATGGCATGACTGGAGTTGCTGAGTGATGTGTCTAATATTTAATCCATTTACACTGAACTGCATACATAACCAGACTAAGGTACATGTGTGTTCCAAAGGCACCTTCTGCTTTCATTCCTTTTGATTAACTGTAGTTATCTTAATTTTTAGGTGAAATCAGACCTCCGCAACAGATTACAGGGGGAACACCTCGCTGCCTGCCTGAGGATCTCCATCAACGGACCCAGCCCTGGAGATTTTAATTATGGTCGAGCTCTGGAGCTTTTCTTTGTAAACCCCCGTAAAATAAAATGTTCGGCACCTGGGTGCAGAGTGTGTAAATAGGCATTTTGTAAATGGCCAGAGTTTGTAAATAGTTGTGTAGTGTAATGTGTAAATAGTGTAAATAACCTGTTGTTGAAATGTTGTTCAGTAAATTGTTCAAAATATTGTGAGTGAGTGAGTGAGTGAGTGAGTGAGTTTTTGGTTTTGTTTCTGAATTAAATTTAAAATATTTCTGATATGCCTTTGTAAGTTCTTATTTATCAACGTATGTTCATGTCCATGGTCCCAAACTGCACTTACTGTAAGGGCGATACATCGCGCTTAAAAACGTACACACACATTAAAACCGCCGAGGGTCAGAGACTCTCCCACCACAGTCTCCTAAAATCCTGTGGGAAACACTGAATGGGGTGGCTCACGGGTTCCCCAGATGTGGTGGCTAAAAGTCCCAAAAAGAGTAGAAGACATGCTACTACTCTCACTAAACTTAGCACATCCATAGCGGGTTGAGTCAGGAAATAAACATGACCCAGTCAGGAAAAAAGGGCTTAAGACACAGAAAAACACAAGAAAACAAAGAGGAAAATGGGGAGCTGTGGCAACAGGCTGCCTACTGTGGCGCCATCTTGGATCGAACTTAACTCTGGTTTGGAAATGTCACTCCAAATCTCCATGAAGGTGTTTGTGTTCAAGAGCAAAATTCAATAAATTCCCTAACCTTAAACCCTTGTCCCTGGTACTGGCATCACAATGCAACATCGATTAATCAGTTATATTCACATGTAAAGCATATACTCAGTAGAGTCTTGCTGCAAGGTTTCCACAAGAAATCTCCTGTTACTTCTTAGCGGCTTCTGCTGTGTAGTATTTGGAAAAGATCTTAACTCTAACTTGGAGCAATCTTACCGACTTTAAGACACAGACCTTTGCCGACACTATGGCATGAACAGAAAGGTGGCTAACAATTATCAGTTTTGTGCAGCAAAACAAGTGTCATAGAGCTACTATGGATTTTTCTACTGTTCAAGAGAACAAATGAGGGATTGGTAGTTTCAAATATGCCAATAAAACTGAGGACCCTGACAGCAGGCTTGTTAGACCAGTCTGCAATGGTCTTTGTCCTGCCCTCGCACTTTGCTAGGCAGGTAGATAGCCATCACCTCAAGAAACCATACCGTTGTACCCTTTTGTTTACTATTTATTTGATGGATGCATGGCATGGATTTCGATGAAATGAGTGAATGGTAAAACTGTAAACAAGAAATGCAGAATACTGTGTATGAGCTGACATGTAAACAATAACCTTTTATAATTAATCAAAATGTCTCCTTACTACTAAGTAGAACACATCTGAAAAGGCTAACAGGCTAACGCTAGCGCTAGCGAACGAGTAATTAGCGTCTATGCTAACATCTGGTAAAACACATATTTTGGGTAAGTTACTTACATGAAACATCTTGTTTCATGTAAGTACCATTGTGGCAGTTAGTGGCATGATCTGTACTCGTGGCAAGCGTACACTTGTATAATGTATCATTTCTAGTAATTTTTACAGGCTGTGCTGGCTTAAGACACAGCGTGGCACGTACAGAAGAATATGAACTGTTTACTCTCGTTAGACAGGAAGTGGCAGGCAGCATCACTTCCGGTTTCATACCAAAATAAAACAGACAATGTGAAACTATTACAACAAACAAATAAAGCTTCTAAGAACCAATTTTAACACCAAAATATACAAGCGGCTCTTATAGAGCCAGAACACTCCCCGCCTGACATCAGTAAGATGTCAAAAACTAAACCGGTTGCACAGCATCTGATACAAGGAGAACAACATAGGTAACTGGTCTGAAGTAGACTTTAGCATTACCATCTTTTACTACTTTGACTTCTACCTTTCTAACAAGTCCTTCCCTGCTAGAATGAACCTTTGCAATCACTCCCATCGGCCATTGGTTCCTTTTCACAAGAGGATCTTTCAGGAGGACCACATCCCCCTGCTGCAGGTTGGGTCTGGCGGAATGCCACTTGTGACGATATTGCAACGTTGACAGGTATTCCTTCCGCCAATGATGCCAGAAAGAGTTGGCCAGACTTTGGACTCTTCTCCACTGCTGTCTGTAGAGGTCCTTCTCCTCAAAGTTACACAGGGGTGCAGGAGCTGCTCCAATCTTCTGTGTGAGGAGTGTGGCCGGATTGAGGATGAATGGGAAGTCCGGATCACTGGACACTGGAACCAGTGGTCTGCCAAGAAGGTGGTCAGGACGTCGTGTGTGAGGTGCCTGGAACCAAGTTGAGCTAGCTGGGAGTCTAGGATCTTACGTGCCACCCCTATCATCCACTCCCAACTACCCCTCATGTGTGACGAGTGCGTAGGATTAAAAACCCAAGTGCATCCACTGTCATTTAGGAATGACTTAAGCTTTGGGTCACCAGGAATCTTGTTGTCAAATCCTAGCTCTCTACAGGCCCCTGTGAAATTAGTCCCACAGTCTGATCTCAACTGTTTTGCGGGTCCTCTGACTGAGACAAACCTGCGGAGTGCATTGATAAAGCTAGACGTGTCCATAGCCTCTATGACCTCTAGGTGAACCGCCCTTGTGCTCATGCAGGTGAACATCACTGCCCATCGTTTGCTGCTAGCAAGCCCACCCCGAGTGCGACGAGAGGTAACTGACCATGGCCCAAACACGTCAGTGCCTACGTAAGAGAATGGTGGCTCGGTACTAAGGCGCTCTGTAGGAAGGTCTGCCATTTTCTGAGACTGTGTTACACCCCTTAGCTTGCGACAAGCTACACACAAGTAAATGAGACTGCTGATCTGGCGTTTACCTCCTAAGATCCAGTAACCTGCTGACCTTAAAGCACCCTCTGTAAGGTGACGCCCTTGGTGCCTAATCTTTTCATGGTAATGGTGGATTAACAGGTTGGTTACATGGTGTTTGTGTGGCATTATCAAAGGATGTTTCTCTGCAGTTTCAAGATTGGAGTGGAGGAGGCATCCACCAACCCTGAGGAGGCCTAACTTGTTAAGGTAAGGAGAAAGCTTTACGAGGGGGCAGGTTTTGAAATGTCATTTCTTTTCTCAATCTGTTCAAGCTCCTTTGAGAAGCTTTCTTGTTGGACTGCTTTTATGATAGTCTTTGTTGCCTGCTCGAAGTCTGAGGTGGTGAGCTCATGACACATATGCCATCCCTTACATTTTCTATCTGATTGCTTTCGCTTAAAGGTGCATGCAATGTGTGTCAAACGGGCAACAGCTCTGGTAAGGGACCGCCAGCTGGAGAAAGACTCTAAATTTTCAGCCTTTAAACTGGGGTGTGATGTTTGGACCGCGGCAGTAAGCAATGGACGAACCTCAATGTCAGTGTCAGGGTTTTGAAGATGGAATATATCATGTGAGTTGCTCTCTGTGGGCTTTAAGAGAAAATCTGGCCCCTTCAACCATGTGCTGGATAAGAGTTTGTCAGCAGGTAGAGATCTGGACCCGTGGTCGGCTGGGTTGCGCTCCGAGGGGACATAGCTCCACTGAATTGCTTTTGTCGCTTGTCGGATGCGATGTACACGGTTGTTTACAAAAACGTGAAATCTCCTTGACTCATTGTATATATAGCCAAGAACGACTCTGCTGTCTGAGAAGAAACGTATGTTACTGATCTGAATGTCCATTTCATTTCTGATTAGCTCTCCAATTTCCACCGCTAACACTGCTGCACACAGCTCAAGCCTGGGAATGGTAAGACTGGGCTTGGGGGCGAGTTTGGCTTTTCCAAATATGAATGCAAACTCTGTCTCACCATCTTTGTTTGTTGCCTTTAAGTAAGCCACAGCCGCGATTGCTTGGGTTGACACATCACAGAAGATACAGATTTCTTGTGCACTGCTTTTACAAAAGAGAAAGAGCAGTACTGTCTTGGGATGTGAATTTGCTCAAGTTGCTTGAGAGCATTTCTCCATTCTGACCATTCTTTGAACATGCCTTCTGGAAGAGTCTCATCCCACCCACAAGTCTCTTTGGTTAGTTCCTGTAACAGCGCCCTCCCCTGGATGCTTACTGGCACTGCAAACCCCAGCGGGTCAAAAAGACTGTTGATTGTGGACAGAACACCTCTTTTTGTGTAAGGCTTTTCAGTTTGGGAGACTCTGAAAGTGAAAGTGTCCTTTTCAATGTCCCAGTCTTCAGTAGGAAATGCTTTCATGACATTCTGGCTGTTTGAGGCTTTTTTATGGAGCCTCAAGTTGGACGTAGCAAGCAGTTCCTGTGTCTCTTTGAGGAGCTCAACCGCCTGGGACTCAGTGGGAACAGATTTTAATCCGTCGTCAACGTAAAAATGCCTTTGAACAAACTGCTTAGCTTCAGGAGAGTACTCTGTGTCAGACTGGTGTGCTGCATTTCTCAGACCAAAAATTGCAATGGCTGGGGATGGGCTATTGCCGAACACCTGCACTTTCATTCGGTACTCGACAATTGGCTCTCTTGGGTCATTGTTGCCATACCAAAGAAACCGGAGGAAGTTCCTGTGGTCCTCTCGCACGTGAAAACAGTGGAACATTTGCTGTATGTCCGCTGTAACAGCCACTGCTTCTTCTCTGAAACGGATAAGCACTCCGACAAGGCTGTTGTTCATGTTTGGGCCTGTGAGCAGCACGTCGTTTAAGGACACCCCCTGTAACTTAGCGCTTGAGTCAAACACCACCCTGATGTTCCCTGGCTTCTGCGGGTGGTAAACACCAAAGAAGGGGAGATACCAGCATTCTATTTCATCCCCAAGAGCAGGTGCTGGCTCTGCATGGTCTCTGTAAAACAACCCCTGCGTAAAGTCCATAAAATGCCTCTCCATTTCAGGACGTTTCTTGAGTGTGCGGCAGAGTGACTCTAAGCGGCTGAGTGCTAGGCTTCTGTTGTTTGGGAGGCGGGTTCTCAGAGTGCGGAAAGGAGGTGGAGCTATCCAGCTGTTTGCGTCATCTTGGTAAAAGTCTCTTTCCATAATCTGCAGAAAGGCTTGGTTCTCAAGGGAAGGTGCAAGCTTTTCATCCTTTTCACTTTGCTGAAATATGTGTTCCCCTATTTCACATGAACTGCGGGTGTCCCAGAGCTTGTTGTGTGACTGGTTCTGCTCTTTGACATGAAAACTGTTCAGGCAAGGTGGTAGGAGACTTGGACGCCTGTTCTCAAGAACACTAGTTCTGTATGAGCCCACGACAGCTGGCTTATGACATACATCCCCATACAATAACCCACCCAAGTGCAAGTCTCTGTGCAAACGGGGCATTAGCTGGGCCATTAACTCGTTCATACACTTCGTGAACTTGGATTATGTCTCGGCCTAACAGCAACATAATATCAACCTCAGGGTCAAGGGGTTGAATTTGGCCTGCCAGATGTATGAGGTGCGAATGGGCTAGAGCGACCTCTGGTGTTGATATTTCAGACTTGTTGTCTGGGAGTGAGTCACACTCAAGTAGGGAGGGAAGAGGAGAGCTAATCTGGCCATCAGCTGACTGTATAATGAGGTTTTCAGCTATGCAGCCATTTGTCATGGATACCCCAGTACATGTCTTCAGTGTGTATGGTGCTAGTTTGCCCATTGGAATTTCAAATGTGTCAAAAAGGCTTGACTTGGCTAATGACCTATTGCTCTGGTCATCTATGATAGCATAAACCTTGAATTTCCTGTCTGGATGCCCCCGTGGATAGATGTAAGTCTGACATATTTTTGAGCAGGAGCGTCCGCCACTTAGGTCCCCACACACTTCAGTGCATGCTGAGCTGGTCTCTAAATTGACTGGACCACCCTCCTCGCCATACTCCTCCCTGTGCTCCCCGCCCTAGTCGGGAGTAGTATTTTGAGCTTTTGTATTTTGTGTCCATGGAGCAGGACCCGCATGCAGTACAGCAATATGTTTGTTACTGTTGCACTCTGGACATTTGATTTCTGCCTTACAGTCTTTAGCTTGATGAGTGGCGGAATCACAGCACCTAAAGCAAATGTTGTGTTCTCTGAGGTATGCTTTGCGCTCATCTGATGTCTTTTCTCTAAAACCCCTACACTTTTTTAGTGAGTGTGGTTTCTTATGAATTGGACACAGCTTGTTTGTGAACTCACTTACATTAACTGTGTTTGCTTTGTGAGTCTTGTTTATCTCTGTTTTGTGGACGGCAACAGAAGGTCTGGACTTGGATCTTATGTAGTGGTTGTCATGAGTTGCAGGAGTGGACATGGAAGCTGAGGTGGCTGACTTAAAACTGGGATCATTTCTCATTCTAGCTTTGTCTTGTATGAAGCAACAGAAGAATGAAAATGGAGGGAAAGTCACTTTGTGTCTTTGCTTGTATTTTGTCCCCTCTGACATCCACTTGTTATGAAGATTTAGTGGCAACTTATCGACAACTGGGGCAATGCCACGTGAGGTGTCCAAGTACACTAGCCCAGGTTAAGAGCCATCAGATTTGGCTGCATCAATTTCAGACAGTAGGTCACCAAGTTCTCTGAGTTTTGGGGGCTCTTTATTTGAAACTCTGGGGAAGCGTTCGAGTCTGTCAAGGAGAGACTTCTCAATAGCCTCTGGAGTGCCATAACATTCTTGTAGCCGTGCCCAGACTTGATGAAGGCCCTCTGCTGGATTGTTAAGATGGACAGAGCGTATGCGTTTGGCATGTTTGGATGACTCTTCACCAAGCCACTGGGTGAGCAAATCTAATTCTTCACCAGGCTTTAAGCTTAACCCCTCTATAGCATTATTAAAGGAAGCTCTCCATGCCCAGTAGTCCTCTGCCCTGTCTGTAAATTTTGTTAGACCATCTGTGACTAAATCTCTTTTGGCTAGAAATTTAGCAACACTTACAAAGTCACTGTTCCCATTGTCATGTTGCATTAGCTGGAAGGGCGGACTGAAAGGGGAAAGCCAGCTCATACGTTGGGGTGGGGGACTCACATACTCACGTTGCTCTTGGGTGCTGGCGGCTGGCAATGTGGGGCGACCAAACTCATTTTTAATGTCATGTTGATTTGTTTGTGGGACACATTCAGGTGAGGCAGGAACTGGGCTTATGGCACATTGTTTTATGGGTGTGAAGTGCTTAGTGTCTGGTAAGTCTTCAACATGATGGTCTGGTGAATATCTGAGGTAGCTTTGTAGTCTGTATGAATAAGGTGAAGCTGGAAGCTGGCTTAGAATGTGAGAGGTTAGTTTGGATTGTACCTTGTCTTGACCATGCCTTTTTTCCCCATATTGTTTTTCTGATGCATGTGTTGACAACGTTTCCCCGTTCACCACCTCGGCTATCGCTGCTTCAAACACATTGGCTTCAGCAAAGGCAGCCTCTGCTTCCTTTTCTTCTTTTAGCACTTCTAATGTGGCACTTAGTTCTGCTTGTCTCATTTTAATTTCTATCTCCCGTTGTGCAAACTCAGCTCTGGCGCCTGCTGCTTTGGTGAGTGAGCTACAGGATTTGGACGATGAGCTGGAGCAGGTGGACTGGAGCTCGAGGTGCTCCTCCTCCACTGACAGCATAATTGCTTCTAGGTCTGAAGCCTGGAAGACTGTGCGCTGTACCTCCTGGAGTAGCCGTTTCACTAGCCTTTTTACTGTCCTGCCCTCGCACTTTGCTAGGCAGGTAGATAACCATCACCTCAAGAAACCATACCGTTGTACCCTTTTGTTTACTATTTGTTTGATGGATGCATGGCATGGATTTCGATGAAATGAGTAAATGGTAAAACTGTAAACAAGAAATGCAAAATACTGTGTATGAACTGACATGTAAACAATAACCTTTTATAATTAATCACAATGTCTCACTACTATACACAGTATAGCACATCTGAAAAGGCTAACAGGCTAACGCTAGCGCTAGCGAACGGGTAATTAGCGTCTATGCTAACGTCTGGTAAAACACATATTTTGGGTAAGTTACTTGCATGAAACATCTAAAAACAACTCGTGGCAGTTAGTACTAAGCTTACACTTGTATAACGTATCGTTTCTAGTAGCTTACAGGCTGTGCTGGCTTAAGACACAACGTGGCACGTACAGAAGATGCTGAACTGTTTACTCTCGTTAGACAGGAAGTCAGGG
>JAUZTA010048908.1:0-12004 GCA_034780835.1 Ctenochaetus striatus | reverse complement strand
CCCCAAAATCATCTTTCAGGCCACATCAAAGACAATATCTGTCACGAGTAAGGGGTGGGGGGGGGTGGGGGGGGGGGCTTGGCTGTTTTTTGATTTCTTGTCTTATGATTTCTTGTCTTGTTGAACCTTTGTCATGTCTTGTTTTAGGTTAAGTTAGATTCAGTGTTGTCTCGTGTCGATGTTTGTCTTGTGACTTCCTGTTTCCTGTTTTATTTTGATAGTCTCATCTTCCCCTGTATTGTCGTTATATTTACTTTCGGTCTTCTGTGTTAACCCAATGTGTTTCACCTGTGTTAATTGTTCCCACGTGTGTCTTGTTATTGATGTTTGTATTTAGTCTCCATGTGTTTTCTGTCTTGCGTAGGTTCATTGCGTGCGAGTGCGTCAGAGTTTTGCCAGTGTCCGAGTTTTGCCAAGTGTCCGAGTTTTGCCAGCTTCTGGGTTTTTGCCAGTTTCTAAGTTCTTGCCTCAATAAAAGCTTGCCTTCTGGACGTCGTGGTTCGGTGTTTGCTTTTGGGTCTCACCCTCCTGGGAGTCAACTCATGACAGAATGAACCCACCCAGACGAGACCCAGCAGACCAAGCGTCGCCCAAACCGATGACTCTCCTGGGGTACCTGTGTTTCAGGGCTCGGCAGTCGGCTGAGCTGGAACTCCGGGAGCGGGAGACGGAGCCACCGCTCCGGAGCTCCTACGAGGGCACCGGGCTGGCACGAGGGGGTCCAAGGTCGAAGATGGGGCGTTGGGGGAGATGCTCGCTGGGGATGCCGGCGGACTCAACATCAGGTCCGTTAAGGAAGGAGCGGCGTCCACAGTCTCAGGTACCGGTGCCGCGGCATCGGTTGTCTCCTGGTCCGATGTCCCAGCGGCGGCACTTCTCCCCTGTTCATCCGTCTGCACAGCGGCCACTCCAGCCTCCGGTTCCGGTGCCGCGGGATCGGCTGTCTCCGGGTCCGGGGTCCCAGCGGCGGCACTTCCTGTCCCCCGTTCCTTTGTCGCCACAGCGGCCGCTCCAGCCGCCGGTCCCTGCTCCTCGACGTCGGCCGCCTCCCAGTCCTGTGCTTCGACAGCAGCGGCATCCAGTCTCCAGCCCCTGTGCCCCGGCCGCGCCGCCTCCAGTCTCCTGCCCCTGTGCCCCAGCCATGCCGCCTCCAGCCTCAGGTCCCTGTGCCCCGGCCGCGGCGTCTCCAGTCCCAGGTCCCTGTGTCCCTGCCACGGCGTCTCCAGCCTCAGGTCCCTGTGTCCCTGCCACGCCGCCTCCCGTCTCAGGTCCCTGTCCCCCGGCGGCGGCTCCTTCGGCCTCCGGCCCCGGTTCCGGTTCCCCGTAAGCGGCCTCGGCTGCAGACAGGCTCGGGGTTCAGTCCAAATGACTGTTCCCCGGAGCGGTTCCGCCACCGGACCAGGCCCCCAGCCCGTCCTCCGGAGCAGTTCCGCCACCGGACCAGGCCCCCAGCCCGTCCTCCGGAGCGGTCCCACCACCGGACCAGGCTGGCATGAAGCCATTCCGAATCCCTTCATGAAGTAGCTCATCCATTTTGGATCTGCTTCAGATCCATTCATGAAAAAGCTCATCTGGCTCGGAGCTCTTCTGGATCAAATATTTAAAATGTCTTTTTTGGCTAAAACCAGCTGAAAAAATATTTAAATCTAGCTAAGAGATATCTAGATTGCTCAATAAAGCCCGAATACTCTCTTTAACCAGTCTGCCTTTACTAATATTATTAAAACATTCATTACATTCAAAACTTGTAAAAAGCATAAGCCTATATTTTAATCCACTATATGGTTTTCCAGTTAAAGATTTTGCTGTTAAAATACTGTAAAAAAATGTAATAAACAGTTTTGCTACAGATATAAGAAAGCCATCAGTTATCAGTGAGACAAATATCAGGAGAGAGGTCAATACAATTTGTAAATGAAAAAATTAATTGTAGCAACAATGAATCGTATCTAAAACAGTTTATTGGAAAATTTACAGTTCTACAGTTTCATTTGTTAGATGTTTTTATCTAAAGCAACATACTTACATACTTTCCTAGTGGAACCAGATCAGGCAAGACAGATAAGAACAAGGGTGGATCTAACAAATCTCATATACTTAAATTACTGTATTAAGTATTTATTTTATACTTGTACTTTTGAGTACACACAGGCACGATTTCCTGATATAAGAACATTCATTTTTGATAAAGCTTATAATTAGGGCTGGCTCAGGCTTGCCTTGGATCAGCCCATAATCATGCAGCTATGTAGGTGTAACCCTTTCCTCGATTCCTTGCTGTAGGACAGTGTCAAATATTACAGCAGAACCAGGGGTTAACCTCTAAGTCTAGGTTCGATGAGGAGATTGGTTGTACGTTACCTGTCTGACCATTAGTGTAAACTGATAACCTTCACCCCAAAAGACATGTAACAACTGACTGGCAATTTTCTTTAGTAAGGTGTATTATAACTAATAAATTAAAATATCCTGCAGTAAATACATTCAGTATGAAAAAGCTAATCAGTCATATAGTGAAATAAAAAGCAAATAAAATGGACTAAAGTATGAACTAAAGTATATGGCTTCCTGGTTTCCACCAAATCAGGTAAATATACAGCAGAATTAATATGTTCACTGACAGTTCTACTAGTATTGTTACAGACACGCAATTTGGTTTGCACAACATCTTGTATTGAATGTCTGGTTTTATAGTTCCTTACTGTCCCGCAATTGGGATATGAATTGTGCACAACTCTAAGCAGTTCAACACAGTTCTACTCAAAATCATGGCTTCTTAAGTGTATTTCAGTCGATGATGTTTAATTCCTGTACGAAACTTCTTAGCTCACTTTTTATCAAATTCAGATCTTTTTTTTTCAACATCCACATGGACTGCACAGCAACCAAAGGGAAAAACAAAGACAGTTATCAGAATACAATGATCACTCCTAGCGCTTCTGCGCACTTGGCAGAGCGTAACGACTATCAACCTCACACAAAGGGACAGTAACACATAGCGACCCGGAATTTTTACTAACGCTTAGAGAGTGATGCCTCTCTACTACCACCTTGTGGCCAAACTAGGATTTACATTTACTTAAGGAAGCAAATTTCTGGAAAAAACACATAAGGTGCAGTTACATTTTTAAAAATAGTGTAGAAATAACATAGGGGTTAAACTACCCGGGTTACATAGGCTTAGGCTGCTGGGGACCTCCTTTGAGTCACTGAACACCTCTCTCCCCTTTTCTCTTCTCCTCTCTCTTTGCATCTGCTTTGCATTCATATTCCAGTAATGCTTGCTTCGAGGTTTTTCCTTGAGTGTAACAGGACTTATACCGGCAAGCAGGAGTTCTCACAAGCTGTCAGCACTCTCCCCTGCACTCTCCATATCAGAGTTTCTTTCTGCCATTCATTATGGCACTCAAAAATCCCAGGGCACACTAGGTGACACTCGTCTCTTTCTGTTCGTGCAAGCATTAGCCCACAAGGTGCTCTGTTACTCATACTCGAACATTAGAAGAATAATAGAATAGAACATTACACGCTAACAATTCAAAAAAGTTTCGCAAAAACAAGAAAAAGCAGAAGTGCAACCAAAGAGTCAGGCAGCACACAAACAGGTAAGCTGCAGCGTAACCTTGAACAAAAAACTGAGGGAGAAAGCCTGTTCAGCGAGAAGGAAGCAGAAGGAACTGTAAACAACATAACATACCAAAAAAGTAAAAGACTTATAGTTTGCACTTTTGCATGAGTAATGTGTTTGAAAATTTTAAGTTTTACTTTTGAGATTACATTTTTTTGTTTCAATGAGTTTCATTTTTTCTTAATTTCCATTTTTTGTTTGATATTTAAAAAGTTTTGTTTGACTTCTTCTAGCACAAATCTAATTCCTTACACAGGAATATAAAGTGTTGTGATTTGCCAACACTGGTCACCCAATAAACATCAATCGGTGAATAAGGGAAATACTCATTTTTTTCCCACCTAAAGCACTTCACCTGATCCATACAGAGTCATCAGATATCGTCTTCAGATGGTGTGACCCAGAGTTGTACTGAAAGTCTGTAGTGATCACGGTAAAAAGACAGCACATTCCCTCTGGTGAGGCTTCTGAACAACTCACCACCAATTCAGATTGAGCACTTGTGACAGGGTTGGTGTTGATGGGGTTTTTTATGCATGTTTTACTAACATTTTGCTGATTTTTTAAAATTTATTGTGTTTTTATAGAGAAGTTTTACTTGATTGTGTTTTTATGGTATAGGACGATTACTTTTGCATGCAATGTTGTTTTTTTTCCCCATTACCCCTGAATGCAACAGACACCAACCAAGCCCAAGGAAGCAATCAGCAAACGGGTAACAGGTGCGGCGCAGCAAGGTGAATGATGAAGAGCAGAAGCACTCGGCAGAGTAAAGAGAGGGGCCAGAAGGACAGCCAGGAGTATGGCCAGGGAGCGGCCTAAAGAGCAGCCGGGGAGTGGCCATGAATAGTCAGTGTAGACGATGGCGACGAGACAGAGCACACAGCCTAGATGACAGACACCAGAGGCTGAAGTGATCTGTACCCATTTAGCGAGAATACTCCAGCCTGGGTTGCTAGTTTGGCTACTGCCCAGGAAGACAGTGAAATTCTTTTAACCTTGTCTGCGACGGGTACTGGGGGGCTGGCTGCGGGGCCAAGCAAGAGGTGTAATTTGGATCTGTTGTGTGTTGCCAAGATGCTGGTTCTGGTGTGCTTACCTCCCCCAGGACGACTGGAGCAGCAGAGGAATTACTGCGGAAAGAGGACAGTCAGGGCTGCCATGGAGTAGGAAAGAATTGGCCAATGACGAAGGACTAGCAGAGGGGTATTGCATGGACTTAACGGACTGTTTAAGGCATCATCTGTTTTTTGTAAAACCATTGTGATTTTATTGTAATAAATTTGCTAAAGTTGACCCTTAGGCTTTTGTTTTAACTCTGTCCTAGAGCTCTATATATCTCTAATTGGCATTGTCGGTCTCTTTAGTTATAAACATTTTTAAATGAAATTTTAAATTACATTTGTGTTATTAGTATTTTTAATGGCTCAATCTGTAATAAGCTGTTTGCTGCTAGAAGCTGCTTTGTTTAACTGTGTCTCGTTAACATTGTGCTGCTAGTTGTATGTCGTGTGTAGGACTGCAATATTTCGTTTTGCTGATTTGCACAGCAACCAGATGGCAGATGAGCACCAGCTCATTTGCCGACCCCTGAAAGGTGTTAATACGAATATTGTGTCATCCACGACCCTTTACTCAAGCCACTCTGAAGCGCAAGCGCTTCTCTCTTTCTTTCTTTCACTAACCACACGCACACACACGCATACATATAAATATAACTACGTAATAGACACACTCCCCTGCGGGTAATCTTAGGAGAGCTCACAATCTCCAGTGTATACGATGCATGTAGCAGAGTCCCCCTTTTGTGAGCATTCAGTTTGTTCAGTTTCGCCTTGCGCCATCTTGTGTATGCTTTAAAAGAACACGTGGAGCAAGCGGAGCTGCAGCCATTGTCTCGCTCAAACTTAGTGCGTCACTTCCAGTGACGGACACGTGACGGGACGTAGCCACGTTCGCCATCTTGCCCACTTCCTCCCCCCTCCACTCTTCTTCCTCTCTCACACACACACACACACACACACACACACACACACACACACACACACACACACACACACACATTGACAGATATACCTACACACACACACACCTAGGTACACACCAAATATCCTTGCCTGGTGTTGCTGTGATTTATTGTTTATGATTTATGCTTATTACTAATTTATAGATAGATGTCTATTAACATTAATGTATGGATTTCGGAATGAAATGAATGAAATTAATTTTGCAATAAATAGCTGTGTGTTGAATAAGAACTCTGAGTGATTATTGTTGCACATATTGTTGTAATAACTGCTGGTTGTACGGTCAGTGCTCAATCGCACCCTTCAACTCAAACAGAATTTAATACTAAAAGGGAAAGAAGTTATTCAGTATCTGATTAATATATTACAGCGTAGGCTTTACTTTAAATTGAGAGATTGATATTTGTTTGGTCATTGATCCCTGCTCACAGGGTGGTGCCCCGAAATTATTAATATTAATAACTGATTTTTAATACTTATTACTGTTAGTAATTAAGTAACTGTCAATAACCAAACTTCTATCTGTAGCAAATCCCAACAGATTTGGTGCCCCGTGTGAGGCCATTTAAACCAGTTTATTACAGTAACTGTGCACAATAACCCACTCTTGTTGATTAGATCTTGTTCTGCTAACTTAGCTTAATTTTATCAGACTTATTCTGGCAAAGGATTTGTTTTATAAAGTGCTGCCAAGCAAAGTCAGTTGTGCTCTGTGAATTGTTATAAAGTGTGTGGTAGTGGTTAAAATAGAGTTTGATTGTGTCACTGCCTAGTAACATTCTAATACCTTGGCTTTGAGATAACAACACTTCAAATAACTATTGCTCACATAGGTGCTCAGGCCACCACACTAGCAGTTACTAGGTTGTATAGAGCAATTAGTTAATACCTGTCCCCCAAGGGAACAGGGCCCGAGGACCAGTCAGCTGGAATCCCTTGCTAAGGACATAGAATGCTTTGATCCAAGCAATAGGGAGTCCAGCATTGACGACTATCTGCGTGAGGTTGAATGCTGTCTTCTGGATCTTCCGAATCCCTCAACGCACGAGAAACTCAAATGGTGTGGATGACGACGCCGCAGAGCGTCCACATCTTTATGGAAACACTGCCCCCTGCCTCTAGTGATCGGTATTCCGCCCTCTGACAGGCTCTTAGGGAAGAGTACTCGCTCTACAACGATCCTGCCTCAGCAACTCTGGGTGTCTTCAACATCATGCAAAAGAAGTCAGAACCTCCATGAGAGTACTTCTGGCGTTTGAGAGTTGCACACTTTCAAGGCCATAATGCACCGAGGCTGGAGGAGGAGTACCAGTTTAAATGCCTATTTGTCAACAACTTGCATGAAGGCATTCGCTTTGAAGTGGCTTTATTTTGCAGGTCTGCAAACCGCCCCATGCAGGAGATTCGAAGACATGCGCAGACTGTGTGGGAACTCCATAACAGGCCAGGAAGAACGCCTGAGGCTGGAGCCAGGGTCTTTGGGATCCAAGCGATGGAGAACACAGATCTGGCGCTAGCAGGCAATGAGTTGCCTCGCGTCAAAACAGCGCATGCATGCTTCCAAGCCTACCAACAGAATGGTTGACAGGTCCAACTGAAAAACCTGGGAAGTTTAAACAACACAACTTCCGCAGACAGAAAGGCAAAGCCAATAACAGCTCCAAACAGGGAGGTAGGTTCAGTCCCAAACCCCAAAACCACGTTAAAGATGAAACCTTTAAGTTGGATATGCAGGATTGGACTGAGACTTGCGTGACAGAAGCACTTAGAGAGCTTAACGTCCGCAAGAAACATCCTTTCAAGGGACAAGATCCTCAGCCCCTACCACTTTGACTTGGTCAAATTCTGTTCCCCCCCAGTGCCAAAGTGTACTTTGTGCACTGGGGAGGGGGACCAAGGGGGGGGCTGATTGGCTCCCCAATATCGACCAGCTCCTGCTCCACTGGTTCCACTTGACTTGCTTTCTTGGGAGACCTTGTGACAACAAAGGGGGGTCATCTTCACCCAAGGGTGAAGAAGGGAGGCATGAGTAGGTCTTAACATAGTCGCATGTCAACTCACTCAGCTGGCATGCACTAACCTCTGGTACCATCTTCACTTCCCCACAATAGTTAAAGTCTCGTCTGTTTAGGATGAATCTCTTTTGGATCTTTGGCATCCTCCTCGGCCTACCAGCCAGCTCACCTAATGTGGTAGTCGAACCTGGCCCACCAACTGGCATCGTCCTGCCGGGGTCACCTGGACTCCTTATCACCCACTGCCGTCTCTTCACGCAGAGGATCTACGTGCGTCTAGATCCTTGGGATGTGTACCATAAACACATCCGCCTGCCTCCCCAGCTGACAGAGGGAAGATTGAGTGGAATTCAAACACACAATACCATTGAGCATGCCAGACAGGCCACTGTTCACATCCTTAAACAGTTGGACAAGTTAATGGTCATGGAAAAGGACCCTAGCGACAACAAACGCCCTAAGCATTTCCTTGGTGCTCTGCTCACTGCAGCAGCAGGCATAGGTTCATTGTTTTCCATTGGCCTCTCAGCCGCAAATTCTGTCAGTCTTGGAACACTTCAGAGACACGTGGGTGAACTTGAGGATGAGATGCCGGAAATCCAACAGGGACTTCTCCTCCAGTGAGAAGAGTTGCAAAACTTAGGCAAGACCTTCCAGGGCACCATTGTCACTGTAAACCTACATTCAGCTTTGATCAATAACACTGTGCATGCCTTAGAAGTCCTGTCTAGCGTTGTAAAAGAAGACAAAACTTATGTGCGTCTAGTCAGAGATTTAATGCAGAATCTCCTGAGAGAGGTAAGCTCCACAGTTAGCAGCCTAAGTGCAGGTAGGATTCTGACCTACCTGGTCCCACTAGAGCTTGTGGAAAAGATCCTCAAATCTGCTACTACCACAATTGTGCAGCCTTCACAGGTAAATTTGGCATACAGTCTTGGCAGCGCAATTCCAATTTCTGTCAATCCCCAGGATTTAGAATTAGGATTCATTCTTAACCTGCCAATTATTGAACAGCAGAATGTTTACCATCTGAAATCTGTTTTGAATGTTGGGTTGTGGGAGGGTGAAACACACATACATCTCAGAACACCACCAACACTTGCATACCATGATGTTGACCCCTCACTCTCATTCCTAATCTTAGTCTGTGTACTAAGACAAAGACACCCACTGGATTTGTCCAAGAAACCCTTTTATTAGAGATGTTACAGGTTATCTTTGTGGACTAAAAGCAGACGCCCCAGAACAGAAATGTCAGGGCAGCCTCTCCATCAAAGATGAAGGGGCAGAAACCAGAGTAGAGCGAGCTGGCTTGTTAGCACACCTGCCACTGAGGTCACCATGTCTTATGATCATCATGATACAGCCACTAAGCTGACCCTTCATAACCAAACAGTGTTTTTAACTGTTCCCCAAGGTGCCACACTGCATATTGGTGATGTCATCCTCCATCATCTCAGTCCAGACAGACACAACAAAGAAATTGACATTCTGGATGCTTTTGTTGGACACAATTTCATAATTAATGACACCCTTCAGCGCCAACTTCTGGCTGAAGGAGCCAAATTGCTGAAGTTCAGTCTTAAACCCTCTGGACTTACTGCCACCTTCCTCAATAACTAGTCAGCGTTACTTGGACCATCCAACCAGCACTGCTACCCTTGGACTACCCTTGGTTGGATCATTACAGCCATAATAGCACATTTCATGTACAGATACATTCAGAAACTACAGGGCAGACTAGATTCCCTGCTCCTAGTGTCACCTCGTTTTGTAATCCAACCCACAAACACACCACTGGCTAGTCCTAATCCTTCAAGAGGAGAGAGAGGAGCCTACTAACCCTTTCAACTCACAACCCATCCTCTTTTCATTTTCTTCCTCTTTTTCATTTGATTTGATAAGGTCGGGTGTGTTTTATTTGAACAACTGTGAACTATTGCCGAGAAACCATGAATGTGTTCCTGTTGTTCACTAATGTTAGCTTAGCTATAATTAGATTAAGTCCTGTCCAGACTAGCCTCTGTGTCAATGCCCAGACACTAGCCTCTGAAATGTACTGTCAAACTGTTGAACTGTTGGACTGTTGTGGACTTTCCCCTTTTTGCATAGGAGAACATAGGATTTCACTCTTCATGGGATATTGGTCATTTGGCCCTTGGGTTGCTCCAAAGACTGGAACCAGTACCCCACTCTTCGGACCAAAGGGGGAATGTTATGACCTCGACCATATCTCTAACAAAGACAAACTTGCATGACTCAGCATAACCCTAAGAACAATAGCTGCCCGCCAAAACTGTGTCTGTCCGGTAAAGAACCCCTGGGGTGAGTTTATTTTCAAATTCAAACTCATGCGTCTCATTGGTCAAGACACCGTCTTGCCCAGGTGGTCTCCGCCAGAAGCCCCCTGATGCAGTCCAAGGCATAAATTGTGGCACATCGCGCTGCCTACGTTTTTCCCTGTCTGACCAAGTGTGAGTAAAGAACCCCGTCTCCGCACTGTTGTTACCAAAAGGGAGCAATTTAAGATCAACGTTGAACCATTACGACCTAGGCAGCAGTTCTTATCTCGCTGGATGAGTGAGGAATTGTCGAAGTGTTCTGTAAGACACTTTTTTGGATCCTTGGAGGAAGCTGAGCAACCCAGCTTATCCTTCTCATCTGCAGACACGAAGAAAATCTTTTCTTCAGAAGAAGACGAGGGCCTGGGCCTGGTCTATGAAAATAGAGCCCGAGGAGTGAATGAAGGCTTTGGAAATATTTCTGTTACTGAACTCTGTGCTGAGAGTTCTTTAGGTGATATTTATGATTTTCCCAGGGTCAGTAATACACATTTTCCATATTGTGTATGGGCACAAAGGCAGGTGTAGTAATTTGTAGTCATGGATCTATGCATACGGAAATTCCAGTCAGGTTCAGTAAATGTGATCCGCAATATCACCTAACCTTGTTACAGCCCCAAAGAGAAGACAAAAAAAAGTGCCTTTTAGAAGTACAGACATACTATCCTAAAATAAATGTAGAGCCCTAAAGGTTTAACTTTTAGCATCTCAGTCTCTCATCTTTTCTTTTTGCCTCTGTGTTCATGTTCTTTGGCAAATGCTCCTTTTCCTTTGAATTTTATCCTAAGCTTAGAGAAATAAACAGTTTGTGAAAGGTTGAATTTCCAACACTAATACATACGATCAAAGCAGTTTGCTTTAGGGAGCTGAGATCAGTCAGTCAGAGCTTTAAGCAGACAGGCAGGTACATCACATTTAAAGACAGCCAAGCAATGCTGTCGTGGAAAAAAGCAGATCACACATCATTGTGGCACTGTCTCCTGAAAAGAATATCTTGCTATTTAAAGGCATGGCAATGAATTGGGTTGAGCATGGCTCTCTGTGCATGGATTAGGAAACTTAAGTCTAAATATGGAATAATAAATACTTAAAAAATAAAACAAAAATAAAAAAAAATAAGCTCATGAATGTCAGTATTCTGTTTGGAAAGCAATCACAAACAATACTTTGTACCACTAACAACTGCATAACAACTCTACAAAAAAGGTACAAACAAAGAATCGTCATTAGTCAGTTAGTGCTCAACAAGACCATTGGATAAGAAGTTAAACATTTTCAACCTCCTTTAAAGTTTTTAGGGCCTGACACTCAGTGTCTTCAAGATCTTTAAGATTTGCCATAGGGGCAAGCAATGAAAGCTTTGCTTGTCTACTTAAAAAGCAAAACACACAGCAATTAGATGGTTTTAAGGTGGAGACAATATTTCTCCTCGCGTTCTGTCACAAGAAGGATCTGACATTGTCTGTTTGCATACACCTTGTAGTTTTCTGCTCTCCTGTAGCCACAGGAGAGCAGGAGCTTGTCTCAGTAATCTAGTTTTACTACCAGACAGTCACAGTTCCTGCCATTTTCATGGACATAATGTGCCATGAACAACAATGTGCCTGGTGAAGCACCAGGGAGAACGGCGTTTGTTGAAAGTTTGTCCATGTGCATTTTGGATAATCCTAGGATCTTTGTGTGTGTGAGAACATGTGTGTGCGTGTGCATGGGTGTGTGTGAGTGTGAGTGGGACACTGCAGTGGTCAGGAATCCTTGTCTTAGTTCAGCTCTCAGTATTAGAACAGTTTCAAGACTTCAAGCCAACATTAATAACGCTACCTATGCTGCCTTACACACTTGTATTTCCCTATCATGCCTTAAACCAGACATCAGTACATAGTACATCTAACTTTGTTCTTAGATGCAAAGTTCTAACTTTGCATCTAAGAACAATGGTCTCTCACAAGTAGCTCTGGAGAACCCTAACGAGCCTAACAACTGTCGTTCAGG